>CM059425.1:112423485-112696720 GCA_030390025.1 Squalus acanthias | reverse complement strand
GGGGAGAGAGAGAGAGAGAGAGAGAGAAAGAGACGGGGGGAGAGAGAGACCGGGGGAGAGATTCCTTGTGCCTCTTACAATAGTGGTAAAAAAAAAATCAAACATCCACTGTCAGGGCCTCATTTAATTGTTTCTTCTAAAACCTGCAGCCAGTTATCATTCAGGATTACACTCAACTTGGACACTAATGGCATTCAATTAATTGCGAACAGGTTAGTGGAGCTGGTGTCTGATTTGAGCACCTTCATTATCACAAGAGCACGAATAGGAAAACATTGTCAAGAAGCATTTTCCCCAAGAGGGAAAGAATTCTGCTCATTTTTCAACATTGACTGGATTTCAAAAAATGGGGAAAAACATAAACCATTTAATTTTGTCTGTTGTTCTATGGTCCGAACAAGTCCCAAGAATAATGTAAATATAGATCTCCTCTTAAATCTTTAGTGATGTATAAAAATTGCAGGAAGCTACTTTAGAAGAACCCACTATTTGTTTATTAAGAAAGACATAGAAAATACTTGATTAAACCGATAATGTACAATTTTGATTTGGTGTAAATGTTTGAAATAGGAGATTAAAAATTGAGAGTACAATGAAGTTTGTTTCCCGCTATTTAATTGCGAAGTGCCTAAAATAATTCAACACTTTTCGTGATAAGAGCAGGGATTAATATTGTGCAGAATGTTTTTGAGAAAAACATTAGAAGCGAAATTCGTAAATTAACATATTTACGTCACCATATTAGTTTAAGTCAATCTGATTGGTTCTCCTGTCCAGGGAGAAAGATTAATGTTTATTTCTGTTAAATCATAGCTTTTCCTGCTTTTCGTTTTTAATTCGGTGACACAAATTGTGTATGTGTTTTTCTGTACTTGTGATGAAGTGCTGCATTTCTGACATGTTACATGGGTGGGTGTGCTGGTTCAAGAAGACAACGGGGGAAAAATTGAGTCGCGTCCCGGAAACATTAGTGCCCCTGCGGCCGAAATTGAGTGGTAGCGCCCCAAGAGGGAAGTGGGGTGCTACTGGAAGGGCCCCGCCTCCCTCTTGGGGTGCTGCGAGGGAATATCGCGTTGCTAGGTGCCTTAGCGCCATGCGCCTTAGCGCCATGCGCTGCGGCACGTCGCGCCACGGTATTGCAGGCCTTCCTGGGAGGGAAGGGGAGGGGCCTTGCGCAGCGCGTCCCGGGGATCGGGAGTGCCGGCAAAAGAGCCCGGCACTCAAGAGAAGTGCTGGGCTCATGAAGCGCAGCCGGCACTCCATGGGGGTGCTGGTCAGGAGGCCGGGGACGGCAACCGGGGGCAGGTGCTGGCAGGCGGCCAGCAACAAAAATGGCCGCCCGGCGCCTCGCCTTTAAATAGCGCCGCCTCGGCCGCAGGTAGGCCCCCCTGACCCCGTCGGACATAGCGTTCGGCGGTAAGTCAGGGGGCGCTACCGAAGATCGCGGCCGGGGCGCTGTGCACGGCAATGACGTCATCGCCGGCGGCGCAGCGCCGCAGGGCGCTAACGGTTACCGCCGCTGCTAACCTCCCGCTGAATTTCGCGGGAGGTGTTGGCGGCGACGCGCCCGGGCACTAGTTTCTTTGCGCCCCGTTAGCACCCTCTTAGGGCGCTAACGGGAGGCGCAAAGCAACCGAATTTTTCCCCCAACGTTTATTAATGGAAGTGATTGAAGTTGAAAATACGGATACCTGTTTTTGTTCAGTTCTTTTTAATACTGTGAACTAAAGAACGACAGCACTTGATATTTGTTGGTTGTCTGGTTGCATTGTGATTAATATTCTAATTACTTATGTCGACGTACAGCACGTCAGCGCCATAGGAAAGCCGCTGCTCCTGCAGCCATTGCTATAGTGACATGAGGGATGGGCTAATACATTGAAAACTTTAAAATTAATACAAATTGTACGAATAGATATGCCTCTTTCAGCTCACCTTGGGCTTTTGGATTGTTTGTCGATGCATAACCGTGTAACTGAGTGACGTTTCTGAAGTGTTAATGCATTATTATGCAGTTCTTTTATATCCCAGTCATTTCTGACAACTATATTTTTTTTAATAGAGTTTGTACATGACGAACTAAAAGCTTTTAATTAATTTTACCGTAAACAAAATTGCAGAATGGGCATGTAAATGACAAAATGAATTTCAATATAGATAAGTGTGAGGTGGTGCATTTTGGTAGGAGGAATAAGGAGGCGACCTACTCCTTGGAAAATAACAGTCTAAATGGGGTAGAGATGTGAAGGGGTCTAGGGGTATAGATTCACAAATCATTAAAAGTAGCAACGCAGGTTAATAAAGCCATAAAAGTGCAAATAAAGCACCGGGGTTCATTTCAGAAGCAGAGAAGTTATGTTACACTTGTATAGAACCTTGTCTGATTGTCTGATGATGGGGTGGCAATATGGCATTACTGCATATATGCTTTTAAGTGGTCGTTGTAAAAGTTGTTTTTAAAGTTGTTGTTGTAACTGTAGTTATTGTTGTAACATTTGCTCACGGATGAAAAGGTCGCGCTCAAAGGAGTTTGTGGCCCGAGTACAAAAAAAAATTAGAGGGAACATTGGTAGAGATCAGAAAATTTCCATCACAGTAGATTGCAACACCAGTCCAATGCTGTCCAACTTTGTACAGCTCTTTAAACAATAGATTCAGCTGCACTCAAAACATAATTGAAGTCAACATTTTTGACAAGATAGCATAAAAGAAACTTATGGCAAAGATAATGGAACAAGGAATTAAGTAAGGGGAATGTGTCCACAGGATAAAAGCAGAAGGCAAAGGGAAAACAAAGAGAGAAATTTTCAGACTGGAAAGATGCAGTGAGCGGTGTTTCACAAGGGTCCATATTAGGGCTGCTTTTATTTACTATAAAACACACATGATCTGGACTTGAACTTGACGGAACACTGTTGGAATTTGCTGACAACGAGTTGCCATACCCGCCCTCTCAAAAATTTGGTAACAAGAGTTGCAAAAGACTGCAGGAGAATAGACAGGCTGGCAGGATGGGAAGATAGCTCCTCATCAGAGCTTAGCAGGAGTGTCCCGATGGAGATCAAGCTTATGAAATTGCATCACAAGGTAGATAATATGGCTTGATCCGTTTCTTAACAGCAGGCCAGTTACAAAACAAATCTATGATCACAAAAGAATTCAAGGGGAAGACAAGAAATAATTGTTGATAGGATGCTTAGAATGTGGAATTTGCTGACACAGTTGGCTCTAAAAAGGAAAATTATAGTTGCCTGAAAGAGATAGATTAGAGATATGGGAACTTGCAGGAGATTGGGATTAGACTAGGTAGCTCAAATAATCATAGAGGAAAACACGGAGAAGACATAGTCTACACGGCCTGTTTCTGTGCAGTTACAGCACAATTTGGACCATCTAGTCCAGGGGTGTTAAACATACGACCCAGGGTGCTTTGCTTATGGTTGCAGAGTTTGAAGCAGTATCCAGGAGAACGGTGCCTTTTAATTTTTGCACCAGAGTCGCTCCCCCACCCTGGTTCCCCCGCTCAGGAGTGACCAGACCGGCTTCTGGAGGCGAGAGAGATACACTGAGCGAGGAGCAGTGCGGGGTGGGGCAGGAGATTGGACTGGGGCTGGAGGAAAAGGTGAGGGAGACCAAGGAACAGGGGTGGGGGTGGGAAAGATGGAAACGGCGGGGTGGGGTTGTGTGGGCATGAGGCCCAGCATTTTATGCAGAGCTGGGAGCCGCCATGGTGAGTGGGAGCAGTGCAGAGAGAGAGAGTAGCAGCTAGCAAAGGGGTGAGTGAAACCTGGGAACTTTTACTGTGAGTAAATGGTGAAAGATTGTTTCCACTGATGGGCGACTGGGGAACAAAGGGGGCAGAGACCGAGAAATCTCACTACGCGCGACAAATTGCACACCCTGATTTTACATTGCAGGCTTCAAACGCTGCAGTTCACGCTGGGCTCGGAGAGGGGTGGAGGGGTTGAGGGATAAATATTGTCCTGGACACCAGGGAGAACTCCCCAGTGCAGCACTCCCTCAGCACTGCACCGAAGTGTCAGCCTGGATTATGTGCTGAAGTCTCTGGAGTGGGACTGGAACCCACGATCTTCTGACTCAGAGGCAAGAGTCCTACTCACTGAGCCAAGGCTGACACCTCAGCATATATGTAATCATTTTTGAAGAGCATCTCACTCTTCTATGTATTCTTTTATTTTGAAATGTTTGGAACGATAGCGAGATCGTTGCAATATCTTCTTCAAAAAATGTAATGTAGTGAATGGATTTGTTTTTTTTTATCTCTTGTGTACGTATTCCTGCAGAGCCAACTTTAAAAGTCAAATTAGCCTTTGTTCTGGGTTGCTGTCTTGTCAGGTCCAGATGTAAATTGTTCTTGGAATGAGTGACAAAAATCCGAATCCCACGGTACAATAAAGTAGCAAGATAGTGTACAGTATGTCAGAGTAGCACTTCTTAGTTCCGAGGCACTTCCCTTTTTAGTTTGATTTGAAGGAGTAAGAAAAGGAAAAGGTGAGTATTTAAAAGCAAGACCATCTAGAACAGGTGAGCTACAAGTAACTCGGGCCTAGTAGCCCAATAAGCCAACTCTCTGAAACAGAATAGAGAGAGACAGCGAGTTGAAAGATGCGGTTGGGGGGGGGGGGGGGGGTGGGGGGCGAGGAGACTGTCCTGGTGGCTGGGATCCATAAACCTTAGAGATGCAGATGTGCCCATGCCTAAATAAATCCACTGATATGCTTTTATTTCCACCATTTACTTTACTAATGGTTATGCAAAATCTAACAAATCAATGATTAAACTTAAAGATAAAAGCAGTTATTTTGCCTCAGCCAAACCCATGCTACAGATTCACTTGAGACACAATTACTACCAGCACAGCAAAGTTATGTAAAGATAATTTTCTGAATTAGCACAGTCATTTAAAAAGCTACAATCAATGTTTGCTAATGCTCACCCCTGATCTGTGTTTTGCTCCACATGATTCTTTGAGGTACCTGGTCTAATCCCAATCACCAGCCTGATTTTTATATATATTGAAATTTCCATAGCAACCATCAAGTTGCACCCCAAAGGTCCATGCTATGTGTCAAAAAACACTTGTTTCTTTGCAGCCTCTTATTTACCTCGGCCTGCATTAACAGGACATATGGCACAGATGTGCCAGTCAATGACCATCTCCAACAAGAGTCTAACCACCTTGCTTGACATTCAATGGCATTACCATCATTGAATCCCCCACCATCAACATCCTGGGGGCGAGGGTTCACCATTGACTGGACCAGCCACATAAATACTGTAGTACAGAGCAGGTCAGAGGCTGGGCATCCTGTGGCGAGTGACTCACCTCCTGACTCCTTTCCATCATCCACAAGGCGCAAGGAGTGTGTTGGAATACTCTCCACTTGCCTAGATGAGTGCAGCTCCAACAACACTCAAGAAGCTCGACACCATCCAGGACAAAGCAGCCCACTTGATTGGCACCCCATCCATCACCTTAAACATTCACTCCCTCCACCACCGGCGTACCGTGGCTGCAGTGTGTGCCATCTACAAGATGCACTGCAGCAACTCGCCAAGGCTTCTTCGACAGCACCTCCCAAACCTGCGACCTCTACCACCTAGAAGGACAAGGGCAGCAGGCGCATGGGAACACCACCACCTGCAAGTTCCCCTCCAAGTCACACACTTAGAAATATATCGCTGTTCCTCCATCGTCGCTGGTTCTAAATCCTGGAACACCCACCCCAACAGCTCTGTGGGAGTACATTCACCACAAGGACTGCAGCGGTTCAAGGGGGCGGCTCACCACCACCTTCAAGGGCAATTAGGGATGGGCAATAAAAGCATGCCTTGCCAACGACACCCACATCCTGTGAATGAATAACTAAAAAAATGTTCCAGGACTCCACTTTGAAGGCCAGACCTGAAGCCAACCACCATTGCTGCCACCACCTGCTCCATCCCACTCAACAACTGCAAAACAGGCCGTTTTGTGATCGATGGCCATGTATTTCTGATCAGCACGTGTGAATTACTGGATAGCTCATTTCCCTCCTATTATAAAAAGGCGCCAAGATCAGGATCATAGCTAAGTTAATTGCAGACTTGAGCCATCCACACATCACAATGCTGCTTACAGGAAAGTGCTGTATTACCACAGATTCCTAAATTGAACATTTCACACAAAATTCCTACTCAAGGCCCCAGTGAACAGGGATAGAGCTTTAACCTAGAACATAGATGGCAGCAGCGAATATAACATTGACTCTAGAAGTTTCTAGGCGGTGAGGTAGTAAAGAGAAGACAGTCAAATTTTCATTTAAATGAAAAGCCTGGTTCAGTACCAAAATACAATAGACCTCCTGTGGAGGTAAGCGTCCAAAAACCCATCTCAGGGGATGGCCACTGCAGACTCCGGGCTGCAACCCATTTCAATTGCCATATCCCCCCAACACCATACCACCGCCCCCCCCCCAAACCCATCCGGTGGAGCTACCCACTGAAAACACGCAAGATACTTGTGTGACCCCATTATACACCCTGCACAGATGCGAATTCCAAAGCATTTACAGAGTCTCAGTATAATTCTGCCATAAACTAGACAGCCTTTATTAGGTCAAGTGAATGTAAGGATTACATTCAACTTAACTGTCTCAACCAAAACTGGCTGACACTCACCTTTCCCTCTTGTGGAATCCCAATATGCACAATGTAATCCGAAGAAGGATAGCAACAAAGAAAAAAAGCTCACATCATCCCATGTTATTCTGTCTCATACATTTCATTACAAAACATCATCATCAAGCACTCCAACAATTTGAGTGTTCCAGTGGTGACTTGCAAAGTGCTTCTTGTGAGCCCTCTATAAAGCTGGCAGAGAATGGGAGTCTCACTGTGCTTTGTAATAAACTTTCTTACGACAAGAGAACAGAGATAAGGCCATTACTGATCACTTCCTTGTAGCGCTATCCACTCACATCCCCCTTCCTTCTGCGTTTGCCCCGGAAACAACTCTCCCAAGTCACTTACAATGGCACTTTCAAATTCCCAACTGGCGAGTCTTTGGCCCTCCATTCACTACGCTATCAATCTGCTCAATTACACCCTCACCTCCACCTTTAATGTCCTTGTCCCCAATGTTCCCTGTAATTTTTTGGGGGGGCCGCAGTATTCAATATACCGTGCGTGCACGGTTTTTCTATTTAAAAGCCGGTTGCGTGTGACCCGAGGAACGCTGCTTTTAATACCCTGAAAAAATCAGTGCCCCCGCGGCCGAAATTCATCGGTAGCGCCCCAAGAGGGAAGCGGGGCGCCCGGGGCCCAGCTGGGCCACCAGGGATCGGAGTGCCGGCAAAAAAAAGCCGGCACTCAAGAGAAGTGCCGGGCTCACGGAGCACAGCCGGCACTCCGCGGGGGGGGGGGGGCGGCTGCAGAGGAGGCCGGGGACGGCAGAGGGGGCAGGTGCTGGCACGTGGCCAGCAACAAAAATGGCCGGACGGCACCTTCCCTTTAATTAGCGCCGCCCCAGGCCGCAGGTAGGCCCCCCTGACCCTGTCGGACATAGCGTCCGGTGGTAAGTCAGGGGGCGCTACCGAAGATCGCGGCCGGGGTGCGAGCGGGGCGCTGCGCACGGCTATGACGTCATCGCTGGCGGTGCAGCGTCACGGGGCGCTAACGATTACCGCCGCCGCTAACCTCCCGCTGAATTTCGCTCTCTTCCTCCCTGGTCATTCCCCCAGGCACGGCCCCCATCTCTGCTCCCACAAGTTCAAGAGACACAGACTTCAATGTTTTATGGCGAACAACTGGTTTAGCCATTCATTGCCAGATCTGGCTGGACTGCACAAAGCACTATCGGGACTTGCTCTCTTCTGCCAAAACTGCTCATTTATCCAGAATCATCCTGGAATGCAGAGATAGCTCCCGGTTTCTCTTCTCCTCTAACAGTTTTGAACTCATCCAAAACTCTGCTACCTGTATCCTAACTCGCACCAAGTTCCATTCATCCAACACCCCTGTGCTCGCTGACCTACATTGGCTTCTTGTCCAGCAACGCCGCAAATTCTCATCCTTGTGTTTAAATCACTCTATGGCCCACGCCGCCCCATCACGATAACCTCCTCCAGCCATACAATCCTCAGAACTCTGCATTCCTCCAATTCTGGCCTCTTGCGCATCCCATTGGCGGTCGTGCCTTCAACCGTCTAGGCCTAAAGCTCCCTCCCTAATTCTTGCTGCATTTCTACCTCTCTCTCTCTCTCCAGTCCTAATATCTCTATGTGGCTTGGTGTCAGGTTTTGTCTGATAACGCTCCTGTGAAGTGCCTTGGGATGTTTTACTCTGTTGAAGACACGATATAAATGCAAGTTGTTATTGTATGTTTTAATAATACAATTGCTGTAGTGCAGACCAGGATGGCCACAAGTATTCCTAGTTCATATTTGGGTATTTCAAGTTATGTATTTCAGTGCATTCTACTCCAAAATAACAGACACTTAGTTGCTTCCAATATTGCCTTCAGCAGTTCTCACTTCAGCAGCAACACCCAATAGAATTTCGAACTATTTTACCCTACCAATACAGAGTATATTCAAGCTTTTTTTGTTTGGCAGGCCATCCTATACTACTGAACAGAAAAGCTGGGAACAGTAGCATAGTGGTTATGTTACTGGACTAGTCAATCCAGATGAACCTGGACTAATGATCCAGTGGACGTGAGTTCAAATCCCACCTCGGCAGCTGGGGAATTTTAATTCAGTTAATTAAATAAATCTGGAACAAAAAGCTAGTATCAGTAATGGTGACCATGAAACTATCGGATTGGGTAAAAACCCATCTGGTTCACTTAGGATCTGGTAGGTAACGATGACAGAGTTCCTTCCCTATGTGTGATTCCAGACCCACAGCAATGTGGTTGACTCTTAACTGCCCTCTGAAATGGCCTAGCAAGACACTCAGTTGTACGCAACTGCTATGAAAAACAGTCATTGTGGAGACGAAATCTCGTCTTCACACTGAGGACACCCTCACATCGTGTTGTGTGGCACTACCACCGTGCTAAATGGGATAGATTCAGAACAGAATCTAGCAGCTCAAAACTGGGCATCCATGAGGCACTGTGGGCCCATCAACAGTAGCAGAATTGTATTCCACCACAATCTGTAACCTCACAGCCCGGCATATCCCTCACTCTACCATTACCATCAAGCCAGAAGACCAACCCTGGTTCAATGAGGAGTGCAGAAGAGCATGCCAGGAGCAAAATGAGGTGCCAACCTGGGGAAGCTGCAACACAGGACTACATGCATGCTAAAAAGCGGAAGCAGCATGCTATAGACAGAGCTAAGCGATCCCACAATCAACGGATCAGATCAAAACTCTGCAGTCCTGCCACATCCAGTCGTGAATGGTGGTGGACAATTAAACAATTAACGGGAGGAGAAGGCTCCATGAATGTCTCCATCCTCAATGATGACGGAACCCAGCACGCGAATACAAAAGGCAAGGCTGAAGCGTTTGCGACCATCTTCAGCCAGAAGTGCCATGTGGATGATCCATATTGGCATCCTCCTGAGGTCCCCACCATCACAGAAGCCAGTCTTCAGCCAATTCGATTCACTCCACATAATATCAAGAAACAGCTGAGCGCACTGGATACAGCAAAGGCTATGGGCCCAGACAACATCCCGGCTGTTGTGCTGAAGACTTGTGCTCCAGAACTAACCGTGCCTCTAGCCAAGCTGTTCCAGTACAGCTACAACACTGGCATCTATCCGACAATGTGGAAAACTGCCCAGGTATGTCCTGTCCACAAAAAGCAGGACAAATCCAACCCGGCCAATTACCGCTCCATCAGTCTACTCTCAATCATCAGCAAAGTGATGGAAGGTGTCATCGACAGTGCTATCAAGCGGCACTTACTCACCAATAACCTGCTCATTGATGTCCAGTTTGGGTTCCACTCGGCTCCAGATCTCATTACAGCCTTGGTCCAAACATGGACAAAAGAGCTGAATTCCAGAGGTGAGGGGAGAGTGACTGCCCTTCACATCAAGGCAGCATTTGACCGAGTCTGGCATCAAGGAGCCCTAGTAAAACTGAAGTCAATGGGAATCAGGAGGAAAACTCTCCACTGGCTGGAGTCATACCTAGCACAAAGGAAGATGGTTGTGGCGGTTGAAGGTCAATCATCTCAGCTCCAGGACATCGCTGCAGGAGTTCCTCAGGAGGTGTCCTAGGTCCAACCATCTTCAGCTGCTTCATCAATGACCTTCCCTCCATCATAAAGTCAGAAATGGGGATGTTCACTGATGACTGCACAGTGTTCAGTTCCATTCACAACTCCTCTGATAATGAAGCAGTCTATGCCCGCATGTAACAAGACCTGGATGACATTCAGGCTTGGGCTGATAAGTGACAAGTAACATTCGCGCCACACAAGTGCCAGGCAATGACTATCTCCAACAAGCAAGAGTCTAAACACCACCCCTTGACATTCAACAGCATTACCATCGCCGAATCCCCCACCATCAACATCCTGGGGGTCACCATTGACCAGAAACTTAACTGGACCAGCCACATAAATACTGTGGCTACAAGAGCAGGTCAGAGGCTGGGTATTCTGCGGCGAGTGTCTCACCTTCTGACTCCTCAAAGCCTTTCCACCATCTACAAGGCACAAGTCAGGAGTGTGATGGAATACTCTCCACTTGCCTGGATGAGTGCAGCTCCAACAACACTCAAGAAGCTCGACACCATCCAGGACAAAGCAGCCAGCTTGATTGGCACCCCATCCACCACCTTAAACATTCACTCCCTCCACCACCAGCGTACCGTGGCTGCAGTGTGTACCATCTACAAGATGCACTGCAGCAACTCGCCAAGACTTCTTCGACAGCACCTCCCAAACCCGCGACCTCTACCACTTAGAAGGACAAGGGCAGCAGGCGCATGGGAACACCACCACCTCCAAGTTCCCCTCCAAGTTACACACCATCTTGACTTGGAAGTATATCGCCATTTCTTCACCGTCGCTGGGTCAAAATCCTGGAACTCCCTCCCTAACAGCACTGTGGGAGTACCTTCACCACACGGACTGCAGCGGTTCAAGAAGGCGGCTCACCACCACCTTCTCAAGGGCAACTAGGGATGGGCAATAAATGCTGGCCTTGCCAGTGACGCCCACATCCCAGGAACGAATATAAAAAAAGTCATTTTAATGTGCAGGTCAGACATTGGATAATGAATTTTAAATTACTTAATCTGCTAGTTAATAAGAATCAGGCCATAGAGTATATATTTAAAAAAATCTAAATCCACTGCAGAATGCTGCAACAAAAAAACTGATGCAGACAAACATTGCTAAGTAGCTGTTTATTCAGCATAGGCGAACAATCTTGTTTTTGTTCCTAAATCAGCATTGCACAATGCAATTAGACAGAGCTTGTGGCCTGATAGAACAAAGGTCAAGGTTCAACGATCTCACAAAGAGTACTTGAAACAAAAGGCAATATTACTGCACCATTCTAATGTTTGCAACATACACAGATGTTAAAACAGCAGCAGGTAATTTCGATTATGGGAAACCAGCATTGTCTCAAAATTACCACAAAATCCTCCCCTTCGTTTGCACATGCACCAGAAACACTTAACACAACCAGGAGGAATGTTAATTCACAGTAATCTAAAATGTCCAGGATATGCAGAGATACATAATTTTTAACACCTGATTTATTCTGCAGCTCCGGCTAGGCTCTCAAACTTTGTGCATTTTGCATAAGGTTCGATGAGTGTGCTATAGTGAAGGCAAGTTCCAATTTTCTATCTGCTTGTTCACATTTCTGGCTAACTTGATCCATCGGCTCAAAACGAAGAGTACATTAATTGAGAAGAGTCTGTCAAGAAATTAGTAAGAATGAAATTTTAAATTTACTTGCAGTTTGCAAGGGATGCTGTTTAAGTGGTTTCTACTGAGACCTAGAGATGTTAAAGGGTGTGGCGGGGGTGGCAGTGGGAAGAGGCTAAGTAATAAATCAATGCAAGGACACAAGGCAGAAGGAGATCACTAAGGCAGGCTGGATATAGAGGGCTTGGAGAGATTTCAAAATCCAACATGCTGGGACACAGGGAGTCAATGAAGCTGGGAAAGGATGGCAACATGGAATGCAGTATGGGTGAGACAGTGGCACTTCAGAGGCGTAATAATTAAAAAAAAAGACACTGAGCCAATAAAGGACGTAGCACGATTGTCGATGATGGAGCGAAGATGGGGAAGATGCACAAGAGGGCGTTGTCAGAGGAACGGAGAGATCAGTAGTGGAGGTTACAGTGCTAGGGAGGGATAAGGCCATGAAAGGATATAAACACAAGGATGAGAATTTTAAAATTTGAGACATTGGAGGACTGGGAGCCAAAGTAAGACAGTGAAAACTGGGACAACGGTTGATCAGGACTTGATGTTGGATAGGATACAGGCGGCAGCATTTTTGATGAAGTTAATGGTGGATGGCTCATCTCCAGGAGAGTATTGGAATAGTCGAGTCTGAAGGTGACAAAGGCAGGGATGAGGGTTTAAAACAGATGTGCCAAGATCGGATCAGAGGCAGGCAATGTTACACAGATGGAAGTAGGTGGTCTTTGTGATGGAGAGGATATGGGGTCTGAAGCTCAGCTCGGTGTCAAAAGTAGGACATAGGGTTGATTCCATACATTCATCTTGAAGCTCCAAGCCCCATCTAGCTTGTTGCATACAGAGGATCACTCCGCCCTTCCTTCCATTCAGGGGAAAAGTGGAATCATACTGCATGACTATCCACACTGTGCATCAACAAGCATAGATGGAAGAATATCTATCCAACCAAGATAACCTAATGTTTAGATTCATGTTCATAAATACACAGAACGTAACATGTCTTGTATAAAAAAATATTGGGGAGGGTGGAAGGAGAGCACATTGGGTGGAGAAGGAGGAACATTTTTGAAACATATGACAGCTACAGCGTAAACGTGCATTACTCCTGAAGTAATGCCCGTTTACGCTGTGGGAGAAGGTGTCAAGTTGTA
The DNA here is from genome assembly GCA_030390025.1 of Squalus acanthias. Lineage (NCBI taxonomy): Eukaryota > Metazoa > Chordata > Chondrichthyes > Squaliformes > Squalidae > Squalus > Squalus acanthias. The sequence goes on along the minus strand of CM059425.1, from coordinate 112,683,655 downwards.
TCCAGACATCAATGTCGAGTTGTGTATTTTTTTTTAAAAAGACAAACAAAAATGCACCTCTCTATTGGAGGCCTGGGCATATCCTGTAGAGTCTGAAAAAAAAACCCAAGTGTCTAAAATTCACCTTCGAATATACTAAATATGGAACAAGACTACATTGGTGACTCACAGAAAGCAGCTAAGGTGAAGTGACACGAGTCATGCCTTTTCCTCTCCGTCACACTCCAATTGAATTCAGATCTTCCTTTTCCAAAACTTACTTATGGAAAGTGACAAGAGCCAGTTCACATGATCCATGCTTCTAATAATCTTCATTATAGGTACATTTCCGTCTCAGTTTGTTAATGCAAGCTCACACGTTTGTTTTAAATAAAAAATGATATCAAAAGCAATCAAGAATTGGAGACTTTGGATGAAAACTGCACTTAGGACACGTGTTCAGGAGCTACCCCAAGATCTCAAATCAGTTCGAAACTAAAATTTACACACAAGACAAAATTTAATAGGGAATAAGGAGGTAGGGAACATTGTGTCAATTTCCCCAGGAACTTGCTGCTAAAAGTAAATTGCACATAACCACACACCTTCACATACGCCACACTTCCATTTTGAAATAATCATTTTATGGATGGTTATAATGATCAGCAGCAACAGTTAAGGTTTCATCTTTTGATTCTGCTGGTGTTCATAAATTGTTTTGAGCTTTGCCTTTTTGCGATATCAGGTCCACTCAAACAGATTGGTTTGTGATCCACCCAGTTATCTACATTAACTATATAAATGCTGTAAAAATTAACATTTGTAATAGAATAAAACTGAATGGAAAAATTTGAAGTAATAGTGTCACATGTATTTAACCAGTGATAAATAATACACTCAACAATTAGGTGCTGCTGTCCGCACAAAAACAGCCGGCAGAAAACCACCCCTTTAATAAAGATACATGTTTGGGTCTGGAAGTTAACCATTTATGTAGCACCTTTAATGTAAAAAACACCCCACCGTGTTTCAGAGGCAGAAGGAAAAGCAGCCAAAGGAGGAAAGATTAGGAAGAGTGACCCGAGCTTGGTCAAAAGAAGGGTCTTAAAAGGGAAGAGCGAGGGCAGAGGGATTTAGGGAGGAAATCCCAGAGCATGGGGCATAGGCAGCTGAAGGTAAGGCCGCTAGTGGTGGAGTGAAAAGGAGGAGGGGGCTACACAATAGGCCAGAGTTCAAGGAACAGGAATTCCTGGGAGGGCTGCAAAGATGGAAAGAAAAGCAGTTTCTAGAGCTGCTTTGGCTATGCTCGAATAGATGAGTGCGAGCAAGTGAAAGCAGTCCCACCGAGCTGAGCAATGGAGGAGGATGGTGTAATCAACCAACTTCCATATTCTAAAATTTACCCCACACAAGATAAGGAGTTCTCCCTCTGTCCTGGCAGCCATCCATTCACCAACCAACGCAACAAATACCATTTGTGTTCAAAATGGCTACCATATTTGCCTAGCACAAAGTGTATCTAGTAATTAATTGGCTGTGAAACACATCCAAAGGGTGTTTTATAAAATGTAAATCCTTTTTAAGTTGGTAACCAACACGCCATTTACAACACGGTTTTCAAGCAGCTTTCTTCTATTACCACCTGTCTTAGAACACATGTCCACTACTGATTAAAACTGCAGATTCATAGACTTCAACCCTCCTAACATCAAGCCTGTGCACAGCTGAATGCAGTAGCAAGGTGCCTCAGCACCCCTGGGTTGTGGGGGGGGGGGGGGGAAGAGAAAGAGGTTTTAAAAAGTCACTGTTCCATTCCCAAGTGTTATTAAGCATCCCTCACTGGAAATGCACTTGTAGATGTCAGGATGAGATTTTCTTACAGCAGGGTATTATAATCGGTCTCGAATTGGAGGGAAGGCAGTGGGGTGGGAAAAGGGGGAAGTCAGCATGGGTCTCCGCTATAGGTTGCATTGTAGCAACTTCTGCTGGATGCACAAGCACGTAGGCACCGAGGAACAAATACTCAACCGTGATGTTCCCAGCAGTCAAATCACAAGCCAACACTCTCGAGGCTCACATCAGTAATGGCCACTTGGGTGAGGCACCAGGGGAGGGTGATCAGCACCTATAAAAACACATCTCAGTGGAGGAGTCAACAGGAAGAGCAGGGAAGACATAGTGAAAGGAAACTAGGAGGATTTGCATTTATATAGTGCGTCATGCCTCTTCAGACCACTTCACATTTTGAGTACATTTAAGGGAAACCAATGAATGGAGGTATAGCTTACAGTGAAATTCTTTAAGAGTGAAGGAATAAAGCTATCACGATTTTGATACAGATCTTCAAAATGTGGTTGTGCAGGAGAAAATGCAATAAAAAGGCATTGAGATTCATATATGTTAGATGGGGGGGGGCACTAAATATAAAAGGAGTATACAATGCTGCTTTTGTACAGGGCATTGGTTGGGTGAAGAGTTAGAGTGTTGTTTGCAATCCTGGGTACCCCACTATACGAAGGATATTAGAGCCATAAGAGTACACAAGGATTCACTAGAATAATATCAGGGATAAGAGGTTATTGTTACAAAGAAAGGCTTGAAAGATTGCAGCCTTTTTACATCCTCTGGCCATTTTGAAAGTGCAGATTTTAACTGAGCCGTTACTGCTTGTACAGCAAGGTTCAGAAGAGAAGTCAAACAAAATCCAAATTATGCAGCTAACTTGTTGATTGGTAGATGTTTATCGGTAGGAATAACCTAGGCAGCACATGGCATGACCCGTGACTGATATTGGTTCAACTGATTAAAGCAGAAATCACCCAATAGAAGTGTACAAAGTACAGTGGAAATTTACAGCACAAAGAGCGGTCATCCACACAAGCTACAGACCCCAGTGTTGCCACTGTGAAATCCACATATGCACAGAATGCAAATGTTCATCTGGAGAGGATGCTTGTGGATGGAACTTTAATGCAGTCATGCCACAAGCATATAACCATTGGCTACCAACTGAGCACGACTAAGAGAAACTTTCAATGTAAGCTACCACCACTACCACCAAAGCAATCTGGGGAACTGAAGAGCTTAGTGGTACAGTTATACTGAACGGTAGCACAGTGGTTATGTTACTAGACTAGCAATCCAGAGACGTGAGTTCAAATCCCACAGCTGGGGACTTTAAATTCAGTTAATTAAATTAATCTGGAATAAAAAGCTAGTATCAATAATAGTGACCATTAAACTACCAGATTGTTGTAAAAACCATCTGGTTCACTAATGCCCTTTAGGGAAGGAAATCTGCTGTCCTTACCCAGTCTGGCCTATATGTGACTCCAGACCCTCAGCAATGTGGTTGACTCTTAACTGCCCTCTGAAACGGCCCAGCAAGCCACTCAGTTGTAACAAACTGCGGTTCAAGTAGGCGGCTCACCACCACCTTCTTGAGGGCAACTAGGGATGGGCGATAAATGCTGGCCTTGCCAGTGACGCCCACATCCTGTGAATGAATTAAAAAAAATACGCTGTCTACCAGTTTAGCATGAATGTAAATAAATAAAGGAGCAAAAGCTGCACAATACTGCCAGCTGTGAACCACATTCTGATCAGGGAAATGTATGCCTATTCCAATTAAATCTTTAATCTTGATAACGAGTTGACTGCCCAGTTAAAAAGGAGGCTTCACACCAGCTGGTTGTGAAGCCCACATTCTGCGAGATTACCTCCGCAAATGTTGAAAGATGTAACGATTTCATTACTGTTTGCAGTATCTTGCTGTTTGCAAATTGGCTGGCGTGTTTCTTAATTTCCACAAGTGACAACATTTCGAGAGGCACTATATAAATGCAAGTTCTTTATAACAATAGTATTTAATTCTTGCATTGCATGCCAAAATTCAGATCACACTGCAATCCATGTATGCAAACTGCAACATGAAAATCATATTTCACCAATGCAGAACATGCAGTATAACTGCAATACTTGCATTTATATAGCACTTTATCACATCAAAGCATTAAGGTACTGTACATACACAATGATTAACTCTTGCAGTACAGCCAACATGGTAGGCAATATCAGATAGGCAGCTATATCATCTCTATACTCCTAGGTCGCGATTTTGCCTACTGCGGTGGGTCCGGGGTCGGTAGCGCAGTCTCAGCCCGCTGCCTGCTCCATCCCGCTCTGCTGAAGTGATTTTACGTTGCTAGGGCTTGATAGAACCCTGCCGAGCGAGGTTCCCAGCCAATTAAAAGGAAGTGGGTCTGATTACGTCATTTGATGACGCGTCATCAGCCGGTTTCCTCAAAGGGGCCATGTCCAAATTTACTTTGACAGTTGTGCTGTCAGTGTTCTACAGCATTGAGGTGCTGCAAACACTGACGAGCACTGCACAAAGGTGCACGTCTCCACCCAGGCTCTCCCATGACTCCCTGCATATGCTTATGGAGGGAGTCACAGCATGCAGGGAGGTTCTCTTCCCTTCCAATGGGCGGAAGAGACCTCCCCAGGAGATTAACGCAGCCTGTTTGCACATTGCACAGGAGGGCACAAACAGGGATGTCGTCAGGAGGACCAGGCTGCAGTGGCGCAAACCTTTCAATCATCTCAGTAGATCACGAAACGTTACTGCAAAGCCACACCCAACCTCATCCTGCTGTGCCACTCATCACATCCCCATCACTCTGCCTTCCCTACCCTACTCCTGCACATCCTTACTCACACCAGCTTACCTTGCACCTCCACCCATCCCTCTCTATCTACATTATCACTTCCCCATCTCACTAGCCACCCCTCACACTCATCCTCATCCTAGTCCAATCATACCAACTAACAACACACAAGGATAGGCACTTGAGTGTTTTATCCAATGTTCATGTGAGATTTCTGTTAATGTGCTGTCAAACATTGAAATCTTTATTTTCAACACTTGGCGTTCTTGGACAGATTTGTGTGCACTTTTGGAAGTGGCTTAGTGAGTTGCAGTGAATGGTGAAACATAACGGTACCCCCCGCAATGGTGATGAGTGTGAAAGGAATGGCTTGGGCATTGTAGGGATACTTTATGGTGTTGGTGTGGGGTGGTGCCAACCTGGCGCATCATGTGGCAGCCAGGGTGTACAGCGTCAAGTGAAGTAAATCTGGCTATGGTGAGGCCATCCCTGGCGTCCCGGGCAGCAATGTGGTCGGGTGCTGATGTCCTGTGCAGCATCAGCTGATTGCGGAGAAGGTTGGTGTTGTTGTTGGTGCTGCTGGTGTTGGGGCTGATCGTGGTGGGATTCTGAGGACCAAGGTGAGATTTTTTCAAGGGTACCGATGCTGATGGAATAGATGGCAGGTGAGGTTGAGATGACAGAAGCGATCTGTCAATGGTGAGCGAGGTTGTTCCAATGAGGTGGCACTGGATAGTGAGATTGCTCCAAACACTTGCAAGCTGCAGAAAGCTCAATAAGTCTTCCAAATGCAGTAAGTAGCAGCTTCTGAGCTTTGAAAGTGAGCAGCTGTAACATGGGATCTTTTATACAACTTTGGCAGCTGTCAGGTCATGAGATAATTCAATGCTGAATCCACTCACGACATGGTGAGCTGACGTGTTCCCCGAGCAGTGTGTAACCCGTGGGGGAACACATAAAATTGAAAGGTAACCTTAAAATAACACTTAATTGGCTGTTAACAATGCATTTAATGATGTCAATTGCCTCCCCCGCCGCTTGGTGTCGGGTCTGTTCAGTGTTGACAGACCCGACACCTGGGAGACTCGCGTGGAGGCGGGATCCCGACCCGTTGTCAATCATTTCTATTTTCACAGCTGACCCGCCTCCGATCCCGTCCTCTCAGCGTCGGCAAAATTCCGGCCCTAGTTTTGGCAGAAGAATGTCTCCACGCAAACCCTGTGAAAAGCTGCTCATTTCAAATCTCCTTACTCTTTAGCAGCTGCTCCGTTAAAGCAGGAATAGGAAGAGCAGCATTAAGAATCCCACAGATTAGTAACCGAGATCACAATATACTTAGATGAGGAAGCCCATTTGGTCTATCTTAATTCATCCATCCAAAACGGTAGCGTAGTGGAAATGTCATTGGGCTAGTAATCCAGAGGCCTGGACAAATGATCCAGAGACGGGAGTTCAAATCCCACCACGGTAATGGTGACCATGAACCTATCGGATTGTCGTAAAAACCCATCTGGTTCACTAATGTCCTTTAGGGAAGGAAATCTGCTGGTCCAGCCTATATGTGACTCCAGACCCACAGCAATGTGGTTGACTCTGAAATGGCCTAACAAACTGCTACGAAACAAAATAATAAGAATGAAACCGGACGGACCACCCAGCTATGGACACGGCAACGGCACACCCAGCCCAGTCAACCCTGCAAAGTCCTCCTCACCAACATCTGGGGACTTGTGCCAAAATTGGGAGAGCTGTCCCACAGACTAGTCAAGCAACAGCCTGACATAGTCATACTCGCAGAATCATACCTTTCAGCCAATGTCCCAAACTCCTCCATCACCACCAGGGGTGGAGGCACAGTCGGGAAGGAGTGGCCCTGGATATTGACTCCGGACCACATGAAGTCTCAGGGCTTCAGGTCAAGCATGGGCAAGGAAACCTGCTGATTACGACCGCCCTCCCTCAGCTGATGAATCAGTACTCCGCCATGTTGAACACCACATGGAAGACGCACTGAGAGTAACAAGGGCACAGAATGTACTCTGGGTGGGGGACTTCAATGTCCATCACCAAGAGTGGCTCGGTAGCACCACTACTGACCGAGTCCAGTCTGGGCCTGCGACAGGTGGTGAGAGAACCAACACGAGGGAAAAATCTACTTGACCTCATCCTCACTAATCTACCTGTCGCAGACATACGTCCATGACAGTATTGGTAGCAGTGCAGTGACCACCGCACAGCCATTGTGGAGACGAAGTCCCGTCTTCACACTGAGGACACCCTGCATCGTGTTGTGTGGCACTACCACCGTGCTAAATGGGATAGATCTAGCAGCTCAAAACTGGGCATCCATGAGGCGCTGTGGAGCAGCAGAATTGTATTCCACCACAATCTGTAACCTCATGGCCCGGCATATCCCTCACTCTACCATTACCACCAAGCCAAGGTACCAACCCTGGTTCAATAAGGAGTGTAGAAGAGCATGCCAGGAGCAGCACCAGGCATACCTAAAAATGAGGTGGCAACCTAGGGAAGCTGCAACGCAGGACTACATGCATGCTAAAAAGCTGAAGCAGCATGATATAGACAGGGCTAAGCGATCCCACAATCAGCGGATCAGATCAAATCTCTGCAGTCCTGCCACATCCAGTCGCGAATGGTGGTGGACCCTTAAACAACTAACGGGAGGAGGAGCCTCCATGAACATGCCCATCCTCATTGATGGTGGAGCCCAGCACGCGAGTGCAAAAGACAAGGCTGAAGCGTTTGCAACCGAGATGGATGATCCATATCGGCCTACTCCTGAGGTCCCCACCATCACAGAAGCCATTCTTCAGCCAATTCGATTCACTCCACGTGATATCAAGAAACGGCTGAGCACATTGGATACAGCAAAGGCTATGGGGCCCGACAACATCCGTGCTGAAGACTTGTGCTCCAGAACTAGCCGCGCCTCTAGCCAAGCTGCTCCAGTACAGCTACAACACTGGCATCTATCCGATAATGTGGAAAACTGCCCAGGTATGTCCTGTCCACAAAAAGCAGGACAAATCCAATCCAGCCAATTACCACCCCCATCAGTCTACTCTCAATCATCAGCAAAGTGATGGAAGGTGTCATCGACAGTGCTATCAAGCGGCACCTGCTCACTGATGCCCAGTTTGGGTTCCGCCAAGACCACTCAGCTCCCGACCTCATTACGGCCTTGGTCCAAACATGGACAAAGGAGCTGAATTCCAGAGGTGAGGTGAGAGTGACTGCCCTTGACATCGAGGCAGCATTTGACCGAGTGTGGCATCAAGGAGCCCTAGTAAAACTGAAGTCAATGGGAATCGCGGGGAAATCTCTCCACTGGCTGGAGTCATACCTAGCACAAAGGAAGATGATTGTGGTGGTTGAAGGTCAATCATCACAGCCACAGGACATCGCTGCAGGAGTTCCTCAGGACAGTGTCCTAGGCCCAACCATCTTCAGCTGCTTCATCAATGAACTTCCCTCCAATATAAGGTCAGAAATGGGGATGTTCGCTGATGACTGCAGTGTTCAGTGCCATTCACAATGAAGCAGTCCATGCCCACATACAACAAGACCTGGACGACGTTCAGGCTTGGGCTGATAAGTGGCAGGTAACATTCGCGCCACAGAAGTGCCAGGCAGTGACCATCTCCAACAAGAGAGAGTGTAACCACCGCCCCTTGACATTCAACGGCATTACCATCGCCGAATCCCCCACCATCAACATCCTGGGGGGTCACCATTGACCAGAAACTTAACTGGACCAGACACAAATACTGTGGCAACAAGAGCAGGTCAGAGGCTAGGTATTCTGCAGCGAGTGTCTCACCTCCTGACTCCCCAAAGCCTTTCTACCATCTACAAGGCACAAGTAAGGAGTGTGATGGAACACTCTCCACTTGCCTGGATGAGTGCAGCTCAAACAACACTCAAGAAGCTCGACACCATCCAGGACAAAGCAGCCCACTTTATTGGCACCTCATCCACCACCTTAAACATTCACTCCCTCCACCACCGGCGTACCATGGCTGCAGCGTGTACCATCTACAAGATGCACTGCAGCAACTCGCCAAGGCTTCTTCGACAGCACCTCCCAAACCCGCGACCTCTACCACCTAGGACAAGGGCAGCAGGCACATGGGAACACCACCACCTCCAGGTTCCTCTCCAAGTCACACACCATCCTGACTTATAAGTATATCACCGATCCTTCATCGTCGCTGGGACAAAACCCTGGAACTCCCTCCCTAACAGCACTGCGGGAGTACCTTCACCACACGGACTGCAGCGGTTCAAGAAGGCCGCTCACCACCACCTTCTCAAGGGCAATTAGGGATGGGCAATAAATGCTGGCCTTGCCAGCGACGCCCAGATCCCATGAACGAATAATAAAAAAAAGTCTATAATGACCCATTGCTGCTTCTAATTGTTTCTTTAAATGATGCCAAGGATTTGGCCTCCACATCTATTCCAAGTATTGATCACTCTCTGCATAAAGAACCCTCTGATAACAGTCCTAAACTTATCTTACTAGTTTGAACCCGTGTACCCTTATCCCACCCCACTATTTAATGAAAAGTAATATTCCGGATTAACTTTCTTCAAAGCACGTACTATATTGTATACCGCTACAAGATCACCTCTTCAGATGCTTCCACTCCAGGATGAAAAGCCAGAGTTTCTCCTATCTTTCCTCATGGGAGTATGTGAGTTACCCATTTTTCATTCATCTGTGCAAAATTTTACACGTGTCTGTACTATTTTTCATTTATAACATCATAAGACGTAGGAGCAGGAGTCGGTCATTCGGCCCCTCGAGCCTGCTCCGCCATTCAATAAGATCATGGCTGATCTGATCTTGGCCTCAACTCCACTTCCCTGCCCGCTCCCATAACCCTTGACTCCCTTACCATTCAAAAATCTGTCTATCTCCACCTTAAATATATTCAATGACCCAGCCTCCACAGCTCTCTGGGGAAGAGAATTCCAAAGATTCACGACCCTCTGAGAGAAGAAATTCCTCCTCATTTCCGTTTTAAATGGGTGTCCCCTTATTCTGAAACTATGCCCCCTAGTTCTAGATTCCCCCACGAGGGTAAACATCCTCTCTGCATCTACCCTGTCAAGCCCCTTCAGAATCTTAGATTTTTCAATAAGATCCCCTCTCATTATTCTAAACTCCAATGAGTAATATTCTAATTATTCTCATATCCAATGCGTATAGGCCCAACCTGCTCAACCTTTCTTCATCCGACAACCCCTTCATCTCCGGAATCAACCTCGTGAACCTTCTCTGAACCGCCTCCAATGCAAGTATATCCTTCCCTAAATAAGGAGACCAAAACTGTACGCAGTACTCCAGGTGTGGTCTCACCAACGCCCTGTACAGTTGTAATAGGACTTTCCTGCTTTTATACTCCATTCCCTTTGCAATAAAGGCCAACATTCCACTTGCCATTGTTCCGCCCACTCACATTTTGTTTAGCTCAATCTGTAGTTTCTCTGCTGTCTCCTTAGATTCCACTGCCCCTCCTAGGTTGACATCTGCCATTTTGACCAAGTTGTATTGACTCAGATTTTGCTGTAGCCTGGAAGCTAACTGCATCTGCCGTTAGTCAGACTTGCCCATGCACGTTTAGGTTTTTAAAAATCAGGTACAGAAAGAGAAATAGAGGGAAAGAAAGATTGGATTAAGAGAGAGCGCGAGAGAGAGAAAAGGGAACAAAAAGGAAAAGTAAAAAAGTTTTAATTTAAAATTTTTACATTTTTTTAAAATGTTCAACAATGATTAATACCTGAAGGAATGAGACTCTATACTTGTAATAGTTAATTTTCAGTGCCAGATTGGTTGATTGGCAGTAATTAACACTTAGCACATCATTAAAAGGGCACTTGCACTTGTAATGACAACTTAACTTTCTGTGGCAAGTTTAGCTTGTTATCTGTTGTGCAAATACAGCAACTTCATGCCATTCAATGCATTTCAATGGTGAGACAGACAGCGAGGTGCCATTTTCGTGAAGCTAAATGGCGGAGCTGCCCAACTCATACAGCAACTTTTGGATATTTGCATTTAAACGCGCATTTGCCAAACCGCCTGAAGTTGGTGTACCATTTGAGCATAAATAATAGTGGGCACCATTAGCCTCACCATTATTTTGATAGCAAAATCTGGCAGTTTCAACATCCCAGTCATTGATGCAAATTAGAAACAGCAGCAGCCCCAATGCTAAACCCTGGTGCATACCACTCATTAGTTCCCCCTGCACACACCTTGATATTACCCCTCTAACCAGTACCCAATGTTTTCTACTCTTCAGCCAATTTTGTGTACCTATCCAAATTTTGCACTGAATCCCCATAGCTTTGAGCTGAATTAGTAATCTTTCATGTGGAACTGTATCAAATGCCTTTTAAAAGTCTAAGGGGGAAAAATTAGGTCGCGCCCCCTTTGGGGCGCTAATTTCTCCAGGACGCTACTTTTAGCGCCCCTGCGCCGGATTTTGAATGATGCGCCCCGCCTCCTGCTTGGGGCGCTTACTGGAAGCGCTCCCCCTCCCTCTTGGGGAGCTACCATTGAATATCGCGGCGCTACGTGCAGCAGCGCCACGTGCGTCTGCAGGCCTCCCTCCCCTGATTAAAGGGGAGGGGCCTAGCGCAGCACGCACTGGGGCCCTGCCCGACCACCAGGGAGCGGGGTGCCGGCAAAAGAGCCCGGCACCGGGCTGAGCGATCGCGGCGGGCACCCTGCAGGAGGCGGCGAAAGGGGGGCAGGTGCTGGCAGGCGGCCCAAAAAAAATGGCCACCCGACACCTGACCTTTAATTTGCGCCGCCGCGGCCGCATACACAGCACCCTGACCCTGTCAGACATAGTGTCCAGCGGTAGGTCAGGGGGCACGAGCCAAGTTTGCGGCCGGGGTGTGAGCGGGGCGTGGCGCACGGTGATGACATCATCGCCAGAGGCGCAGCGCTGCAGGGCGCTACCGGCCACCGCCGGCGCTAACCTCCCGCTGAATTTCACAGGAGGCGTCAGTGGCGCCATGCCCAGGCACTAGGTGCAAAGCTAACGGGAGGCGCAAAGCAACCCAATTTTTCCCCCTAAGTATATAATGTTGTCGGGATTACTACAGTCAACTTGGGTTGTCACTTCCTTAAAGAAACCAAGGAGGTTGGTCAGGCAGGATCTTCCTATCTAAAGCAGTGTTAGCTGCTGTGCGCTAAGTCGTTTTTCTACAGATAACCCTCAAGTTCACTCCTGAGGATCAATTCTATTATTTTACACATATCTGAAAACTAATGGGTCTGTTCCGTCACTCTTTGACTGTGGGTACAATCCTGAAAAAAATTCTCCCAGGTTGAAGAAAAAACCTTTCCTTTTCCTCCAATACTTATTGGGGTGGAGGGGGGGGGGACGGGGATGAGGGGAGTGGAAGAGATTTAAACATTACTCCTTGATACATTCCTACTTGGTTAAGAATTATGGTAAACGGATACATCAAAGGCATTTAATTCAGTGCTTCACGTACACTGAGGCAGTTAACAATACTCAAAGTTCCTGCAGATAAGGGCGATATTGTAGTCTGGCCCGACGAGGATCAGCTGTTTCTTTTCTAGTATTAGATTATTAAGGCTCCACAACTTTCTAAAGCAGATTTGTTTCCCCTTCAATAAGCGATCACGCATGACAAGACTGGAGCCACATCTGTGACTCTCGTTGAATGATCAGACAGGAGCAGGAGCTGAGCTTCAAAGAGCAACAAAAAGCCACCAAGTCCTGGCTGTGGTACTTGTGTGATGGGAGTGTAAGTGGAGGTACAATCTGAGTGAGGGGTGGGGAAGGAGAGAGAAAAGAGTGTTGGGGTGGGGGAGGAAAGAACAAAGTTCTTCCCAAGTTGGCAAGGGGGCAGGAGAGCGCCGGAGGGGAGCCTTTTTCTACACCATGTCCTGCCTGGGCTCCATGCCCACAGCCCTGGGTTGATGCAATCCCGTGCGCGCCAGCCTGAACTGGACACAGGGGCCGCTGGAGCTTGGCGGAACTGAACTTTACCCGGCAATGGCAGCGGCTTATCATCGCCATCCCCGCCCCCCTCCAATGTGATTTGTAGAGAAAAACGCCAGACTTCACCTATACCTAATAAGGATGCCGCACCAGGGGGGTCGCGGGGGGTGGAAAATCTATGTTGCAATTTTATTGAAGCCAGAAAAGGGAACGATCGGCGGATACACGACATTCCGAGAGTGGGGTCAGAAAGACATCTTTTACTCACACACAGGATCGTCCATTCTCAGGGGTCTGCTCAGGCGGATGCTCGCAGGAACGGTGTTGTCAATAAGTTGGTCAATGCACTACCGAGGCAAAAGGGGGGGGGGAAATAATAATAATAATGGTAAAACAAATATAAAAGACATTCCAGGAACAGAATTTAACTGTAAAAAAAAAGTCTCTCCCACCCAATCCAATCCAGATCGATACAAATTAGCTCTTTAATTTAAAGGGGAAATAATTGCCAATTTGAGATGTAAAGGTTTGTGTGTAATTTTTTTTGTTTTAAAACTACATCTCTCACTTGCAGCCTCAGTATTGTAACATGTGCTTCCTATAACGGCGGGTGATTGCAGCATGTGAACGCCTCCAAAAAATATATATATATAATGGTTTCGTAAACAAATGAAAGTTGTGCGAATCCATTCGACTGGACTGCCTCGCCGACCACGTCAAAAAAAACCTGACATACTGGGCACGGACTGAATAGGCAAACAAAAACAAAAAGAAATAAAAAGCATGTGCGGTTACCGCCAGTCCCAGGGTGTCCAGCATTTCCCTTTTCTCTTTGTCTCCGGGTCCGATGTGTCGCTCTGAGAAGTCATCGTGCCTGGGCAAGGTTTTGTCTATTAACCTCGCATGGTTGGCGGAGGCTGTGCCCAGGGTTCGCACGCTGCCGCTGCCGCTGCCGCTGCTCAGGGCGGCTTGTTTCCTCTGAGAGTCTCGGCTCCACGCCGCCAGCCTGCCTCCCCGAGCCCGGCTTCCTACAACTTTCTGGCAGGTGGATTGCAAACCGCGAGAGCTCGCCAGCAGACCCCAGGATTTCACGCAGCTCTGCATCATTATTAGTTGTTGTTGGGGTTTTTTTTAAAACCCCCGCCCCCTCTCACTCACTCACTCTCTCTCTCTCCCGCTCACTTTCCGGATTAAAAATTCACTTCGGATGATGAACTAAACGGAAAGCGGAGCGACACTGCTTTATATAGCAGCATCCAATCAAGTGACCACATCTCCATGACGTGGGGACAAGCCTCCCAAACATCATCTGAGAATATAATAATTCGTTTTTAAAAAAATTAAATAAATAATCTCCCTCGGATAGAGTTGGGATTTTGCACACCGCCGGTGCAACGTTAAAATATTCTTGGGTTGGCAGGCATGCTTGCTTCCCGGGGTCTCAAAGATCCCCACATCTTGCATAAACAAGAGGTACAGGACGGAATGCGAAAATGCTCTTTTTATTGAGTCACGCGAAGACTATCAGGAGTTTGTAACGCACGCTGCCATCTGCTGGGAGCACAGGTTCAACTGTGGAGATTGTAGTTCAGCCCTGGTGCAGTTGGTCGGATGGGAAGGTGGAACGCACTCGATGCTAAGCTGTTGCATTTCTTACTTATCCCATAATTGAGAATACCGAAAAAAGAGGTTGGAGCGTCTGATCGACCAGTTCTCCTTCATGGGCTCAGCATTCACCAGTAGGGCTTCCTCAGCCTATATATAAGTGAGAAGTCGCACAACACCAGGTTATAGTCCAACAGCTTTATTTGAAATCACAAGCTTTTGGAGCGCTGCTCCTTCATCAGGTGAAGTGAAGAAATACATATGGGCACAGCATATATAGTCAGAGAACAATGCCAGACGACTACAGTTAATCTTTCTAACTGCCCTTTATCACACCTCGGCAGAGAGACAAAGATTAACTGTAGTCGTCTGGCATTGTTCTCTGACTATATATGCTGTGCCCATATGTATTTCTTCACTTCACCTGACGAAGGAGCAGCGCTCCGAAAGCTTGTGATTTCAAATAAAACTGTTGGACTATAACCTGGTGTTGTGCGACTTCTCACTTTTGTCCACCCCAGTCCAACACCGGCATCTCCACATCATATATATATAAGTGATCCGAGACTGTGTTGTGAGGTGGATTTGTGGCAGAAAAGGAAAATGGCTAAGGGTGGGAAGTGTGGGCGACACAGGTGAGTCACAAAGTACCCTGCAGACCTGGATTAAGCAGTTGGTGGTGAGTAAGGCATTACACTTGGATGTCGAGAACATTAAGTTGGCTGAAAGCAGATGAGGAAACTCTGAGAGTTTGGGACAACAATAGCTGGAAGACATTACCTAGACGCTGGGTATGAGAACATGCGCTCATATATCCAGCAGAAAGTTAAGCAGCTGCTGCTGAAACTCTGCACCTCCAAATAGTGCAACCGCCATTTAAAGGGATATGGTGTGTATTCCTTTTGCAGTTGGAACAACAGTGCCCACATCTTATGGTGAGTTGTGCTAGTGAGGAGAACCTGGTACCTCTGTCCAGCTCAGACTTGTGCCTATCTGTTTTGTGATGACCAACTAACTAGTCTCCTTGGGGGGGGGGGAAGCAATTTCTTCGTGGTAACGGTGGCTGTAAGATGATACAGCTGGCGATGGGAGTTTGGGATTAGGTCAAAGCTCTATGGCAGGCAGATCCACAGTGCTCCAGTGGCTCACTAATGGAACTTGGAGGATGGGATTCTGCACATTTGGTTCCAGATAATCCTGCAAGCCAGTGTACCAACTGATGAGGCAATTCTAGCTGGACAAACAGTGGGAAGTCTACCAGTGCTTCAGTTAGCTGTGCAGTTTTAGCTGGTTAAACTCCAGTAGCACTCCAGCGCACATTTGGGGGTCCTTAAGCCATGGTTCTGCCAACCTACACCTATGCCCTTTGGACTTGAGCAAGTGGAATGTGTTCCTATGAAGGCAGAGTGCATATTTCACATTTTGGATGGTGGATGTAGATTTCTTCCGAGCTTGATTTCATAGAATCATAGAAGTTTACAGCACAGAAGGAAGCCATTCGGCCCATCTTGTCCGTGCTGGCCAACAAAGAGCTATCCACCCTAATCCCACTTTCCAGCACTTGGTCCGTAGCCTTGTAGACTTGGACATTTTTAACATAGTAATAGATTTCTGCACATGTCAGACACCTGACTGATCAAAAAACAATCAGATGCCTAAGTGAACTGTATAGGTCCTGCTCAAAAGTGGAACTTCAATATCAGCCCCTTTAAGGGGCTGTGCGGGCCATTCAAAATACCGCACATGCACGGTTTTTACATTGAAAAGCCGGCTGGGCAGGATCCCTGGAGCGCAGTGCAGCCGCGCAGCTTAAAGGAAACGTTGGTTAGAGGTGCTGTCTTCCGGATGAGACATTAAATCGAGACCCCATTTATTGTCCAGGTGGGTGTAAAAGATTCCACGGCACAATTCAAAGAAGAGAATGGAGTTCACCTGATTTCCTGGCCAACATTCTTCTCTCAATCAACATCAGCAAAAAAAAAATTAGCTGGTGAATCATCTATCTTGCTGTATACATATGGCTGCTAAGTTTACCTATGCAACAACACTTCAAAAGTAATTCTTTGGTTGTAAAACATTTTTCAGATGTCCTCAGGACATAAGTATCAATGCAAGTTTTTTCTTTTTCAATTCCTCAGTTCACCGTTTTCCAATTTATCTATCTATCTATCTAAAAATCAGACATCAAGGATTCACATTTGAAAGTGTACATCATACTTGCACCTGATTGGCTTAATTATGATTTTCATAAAACGCCACAAAACGCAATTGAACAGAGAGCAAAATGCACCAATCGACAAGTACAAAAGTGGGAATGAATGAGAAGCAATGCACAGCTGGGGTTGTGGGACAGAGGTTGCTGGGGAACAGTACAGAAGGGGATGTAAGGGTGTAGAGTACAGCGGGGAGAGGGCAGGGAAGGAGGAAGGAGAATGGGGGAAAAAAGCAGTGAGCAGAGGACAGCAGACGAAAGGGGCTGGGAATACAACAAGTGACAACAGGAAATATAACACAACAGGGAGGCTAGTAGGATAGAGAATTTTAAAATTAAGGTCACAGAATCTCACAAAATAAGTGCTTATCTATTTAATAGCACTGGAACATGGTGAACAATGATGACAGGTGTTTTGAGAATTATTCTTTTCCTTGGTCTGATTTCCAATCAGCAAGCTTTGTCTGAAACAATTTTCATTTCTCCAAGTAGAAAATTAGGCTGCGATGTGTCTTTAAATCACCAGAATTTTTTTTTAATGATTGACAACGAGGCTGGCCATTCACAAAGTGAGACATGACTTCCTGCTTGTAAGCCCCATCCCTGCCAATTATGGAATGAGGAGTGAAAGAAGTAGCCTTAATTTATTAGGGACAATCTGGGAGTTGTAGTCCACCAGCGTGACATCCCAGAATAACACTTTTTTCATTCTAGGGACCTGCTATTTGGCTTCATCCTCTTCAGCTAGGGACCTGGGGATGCAGCAAAACTCAAGTCCTGGATTTCTAATGCAGGGACAGGACTCTGAACAAAAACATTTGTGAAGACATTCAAACATACAAAAAATCAACTGTGGAGCAGTAAGTTCATTGATATGATTGTGAATTATTTAATTTATGTTTTTCTTTTGTTAGCAATGTTATTTTATGACTCTCTTGAAATGACAGCTGAAACGTCATAGTAGTCACATATCCTGGAAATGGTTGATCGAACCTGAACACAAACACAGTAGTAAACATAAGCATGTGATCAGATGGCTGCTATTGGATTACTGCCATCTGAAGTGCAGTTCCTGACCAAAATAAACAGCTCAGAACTCAAGAGGTTCAAGCAAAGTTGAGAGAATTGTGAAGCTGTGTTGCTAATGCAAGCGAAAAGGTCAGTGTTCCAGAGAACAAGGGTAACCGTTCCTTACTGTGATTGTTGATGAAGTGTATAACACATTCATGTGGGATACTGTGGGGGATGGAAAGAAAATACAGAAAGTTCTGGAAAAGTTCAGGAACTTTTGCCAGCCAAGAAAGAACATTGTGTATGACAGCTACATATTCAACAACAAAAATCGAGAGAGTTGAGAATCAACTGGTCACTATGTTAGTGAGATGAAGAACTTTGCAGATACCTGTAATTTTAGTAAACGGATGGAATCACTGATTAGTGTTTGAAGGCAGAGGCAATCATATGAGTCCATGGCTGCTGTGAGAACCAGACCTTGTCCCCTCAGAATATAATGGGAGCAGCTGAAGCCATAGAAGCTCAGATGAAGCAGGGTATGAAATTGTCCTTGCAATAAGGCAGAAAGGGAGTGTCAAGAACGAGCTACCTAGTAGAAAAACTTTGCAGGGCTACGGGGAGAAAGAGTGGGTGAGTGGGACTAATTGGAGAGCTCTTTCAAAGAGCCGGCACGATGGGCTGAATGGCCTCCTGTGCTGTGTGATTCCCTGAAAGCAAGTAAACAGATGGCCATGCTGAACAAAGATGAGTGAACTGATGCCAGTTTTGTAGAAGGAGACATTTTAAGAACAAGAACCCTTGTCTAACATTTGGACAGATGTGCAAGAAGTGTGGTTTAAAATAATTAGATTTTTAATCAATTAAAAAAAGTAAAACACAAAAACACAAAAGAAAACTATATTTCACAGAAAAGTGAACAAGGTAATGAGCACACTTACACAACTGACGCAATGGGGGATATGATCACAAACTTCCAAAACAGTTTTCGACAATGAGGGTCAGTAACAACAACTTGTGTTGCGCTTTTAACATATCAAGCTTCCCAACGTGCTTCACAGAAGGAAAAAAAGGAGGGGAGGTGACGTGGACTCCGTGCATCAGTAAGAGAAGAATTTGGGAGGAGAAAAAGACGTGGCCGAGGAGATAACTTTTGAGACTTTGAAAGTTAGAAGGGAAGTTGCAAAGTGGAGAAATTTAGATGAGAGTTTCAAAGTTCATGTTCAAAATGGCTAAAGGCTCTTCAACCAATGGTGGAGCATTAATATTCACCTGGATTGTGGAGTTACCTGCCTTCTATACCTGCATAAAGAGTATAAATGCAGCAAGCGAATATGAAAATGTGCAACATCTCTGTGGTGTATCTAATAGGCAAGTGTACCAGAAATAGAGATACACACAATCGTGAGTTCCAGATGGTAGATAAAGATGTCACACTACTGTTTAGTGCACAAGCATGACAGAAACTGAATTTTCTGAATGTGATGATAGCTGATCCACCATGTCACTGCATAAATCCTATGAATAAGTCACCTGCAGTATAACTGACTTATGTGGCAATTATGATGGTGATGTGCTTGAAGGTTTAGATAGAATATAAAGAATACATCGGAATGAAGCAGATCCCAGGGGGAAAGCAACAATGCAGCTTCCAATTTCTGTTGCATTGAAGGAGCTTTTGGGGAAAGCAATCAATCAGCTGATGCCATAAAAGTGCAGGTTCTTGTGAGTAGCAAGTATGGTAACAGTTGTGAAACCAAACAAACTGTCCAAACGAGCTTGATCCTAAGAACTATTTGATATATTTTCCTCTGTTGGCTAATGCATGTGAAAAAATCAGTGCAACCATAAACAGGGTTTCCCCACTTTATACTCACACTAACCCATTAGAAAACGGCAGAAAATATACTACAACAACAACATATATTTATATAGCGCCTTAAATGTAATAAATACGTCCCAAGGCGCTTCAAAGGAGTGTTATCATGTTTGGATTTAAATATGTCAGCTTAATTAACAAGCTTCTATCTATGTCTATAAATTATTGTAAATCTTGCGTATGGCGTGTACTTCCTGTAAGCATTAACCTGACTTCTTGGCCCAGATTTTGCCATCAGCAGCGAAGTGACGGCGCTTACCGCTGATCTCGAAGAAAGCTGCCCACAAAGATCTAGCGATCTCTGTGGTGCTGATTTCACCTCTCCTGATGTTAAATTTAAATCTGACGCCAAGGCTAGGGGATCTCCAGCGTGCAGCAATAGTGATGTCATCAAGCTGGCTCAGCAGCCAAGCACATCGAAGAATTCTCACAGACAGCAAACCAGGAAGTAAAATGCACAGATTTTCCTTTATTTTTGAATCATTTTACAGAGAGCAAAATAAAGTTTGGGACATACACATGGGATTAAGGTAGAAGCTGAAATATTATAAACAAACAAAAAAAATTATTATAAAAAACATGGAATTTTTATCATAATGGAAAAATTTGATATTCCACAAATATAAAATTAGTTTTTCGGGGCCAAAACTGTTGTTCAGCAGTAATTATGAATCAGTACGCCATTAAAAACCCAGTTACACCTCATTCAACAAGGCTTAACCTTGGGGGGGGGTTTAAAAGCGATATTCCAGCGTAAAAGCTTAAGTTCTCGTCAGTTCAATGATTTCATTTGATTGCCGGCTGTGGGGAATTCAACAGCGCACCCTGTGGAGGAGCAGGGAATGACTGACAGCAACTTCTGGATTTCCGCGTTTAACTGTGCATGTGCGGACTCCAGAAGTTACTGTCAGGTTGTAATGACGGTAAACGCTGACAGTTTCGCCGTCATTACAACCGCAAATTCCAGGCCCTTGTGTCGTGCTATTATATGAAAACAAAAAAAGTCAACATGTCACAGGCACATTTGTTGATGAACCAACCAAATCGCTCATAAACCCCTTTGAAAACTTTTTTTCACCATATTTTTTCTCAGTAATTAAAATTTAACGTCCAAAGTAGGGTTTTAAACAAAATAAAAAATAAAAAGGTACATATTTTATAATAACATGATTAAATTTACTTATTCAACTGGCTTTTGTGTCTTTTAATACCTTGCTTTAAGTTTATACTTCAAGAACGCAGACTGTTCAAAAGCCTGAGTTTCAGCTGGGTATTTTTACCTCACAACAGTTGGACAGAGGTTCCAACTACATCTGTTCATTCTGCGCATGTCCAGTTTACTGAATCTCTCAGCATACATCTGTGCATAAGTTGCTGTAGAAGGGCGCCCCTTAATCCTGTGAGGATTTGAGAGTTTTGTTGCTTTTTTCCAAAAGACTTTGAAAATTACTGGTGCTTGAAATCAGCAAGCTTTATTGCAGGCAAAATCTGCTTTGGCAAACTCACTAATCATCTGATAAAGGATACATTTTCCACTTCTGCATTCCTGGTGTTCACTGGTAGCACATATTGGGAAATTGATTACCCCAGTCCCTGATTTTCCATGCATTCATCTGGCCTGCAACAGGAGTGCTGAGGCATAAAATGTACCCTTGAATTCTTTAAGGCAGGAGCATAAAGATAGGAATGAGCTAACTGTGGGGAAATGGTGGAGTGGGTAACTGAGAGTCCAAAAGGTTGCAGGAGAAGGCAGTCAGCCAGAACTCTGGTGGGAGGGGGATCGCCCCAGATGGTTTAAAAGGGGCCAGTGGCAGTTTTCGTTTCATTCATATGGGCCTTTCCATGCTGCAAGATCCTGCTCCCACCCAATGCTGCCAGATTCCAGCAACACCTCAAAACGACCAAACTCTAGTCTCCATAATGCTTCCCGACCTTGCCCCCCACCCAACCAGAAATTATTGCTAGACGCTGAGACCTCGTTCCAGTACTTCCAGAACTCGCACCTCCTGCCAGTAATCCTAGATCGCAGCATTGCCCCCATTGCTAATAAGTCAAGGAGTCCTTGGTAACCGTACTTGGCAATACATCTCTGACAGGGCTAGACAGGCTGGATGCAGGGAGGATGTTTCCCCTGGCTGGGGGGTCTAGAACAAGGGGTCACAGTCTCAGGATACGGTGTCGGACATTTAGGACTGAGATGAGGAGAAATTTCTTCACTCAGAGGGTGGTGAACCTGTGGAATTCTCCACCACAGAAGGCTGTGGAGACCAAGTCACTGAATATATTTAAGAAGGAGATAGATAGATTTCTAGACACAAAAGGCATCAAGGGGTATGGGGAGCGAGCGGGAATATGGTATTGAGATAGAGGATCAGCCATGATCATATTGAATGGCGGAGCAAGCTCAAAGGGCCGAATGGCCTACTCCTGCTCCTATTTTTCTATGTTTCTATGTAGTGATAAAATCTTTGACTTACTGAAAGCCATGCCACAGGAGTTATACATAAACACTGTACACATAGCATGCATTTTGTCCATCAACGTTTAGTATCTGTTACACTTCGAGCATCATCTTGTGCTGCTTGACCCCGAGCTCAGCTTTCTCCCTCACATTGAATCAGTTATCAAAACTGCTGTCTTTGACCTCCAGAACATCATCTGCCTCCACCTCTACTGCCCAATCCATGCATTTATCAGCTCAAAACTGGATTTTTCCAATGTTCTCCTTGGCAGACTCCCTGCTTCACTCTGCATAAATTATAAGCCGTCTGCAACACTATGGCCTGTGTTACCATTCTTGTTCTTGCCAAGGTCCATTGCTCCCAGTGTCCCAGAGAATCAACTTTAAGGTCCGTATCCTTACCTTCAAAGCTGCCTA
Organism: Squalus acanthias; assembly: GCA_030390025.1. Classification (NCBI taxonomy): domain Eukaryota; kingdom Metazoa; phylum Chordata; class Chondrichthyes; order Squaliformes; family Squalidae; genus Squalus; species Squalus acanthias. Next base: position 112,661,409 of record CM059425.1, on the reverse strand, counting down.
TGGCCTCGCATTACCCCATCTCTAAACTTATGTTGCTATGTGCATTTTTGCTCTTCCAACACTGGTCTATTTCCCCATTCCCTTCACTCCAACATCAGTAGCTGCTCCTTCAGCCACTGTGCACCATGCTCTGGAACTCCCTCCCTCAGTATTTCTACTTTGTCACTTCCCCCCGCTAGCAAAAGCCTCTCACTTTGACTGTGCTTTCACCGTCTTCTGACCCCTCTCTTCCATTTCTTCCTCCTGCTTGGTGTCTGCTACCCTGTAAAGCATATCTCTCTTCATGTGAGGCGTGCAATAGAAATGTAACGTATTATAAGGAGGCAACGAAGAAAAAATGCATTTATATGGTGCTTTTCATAACCTCAGGATGTCCCAAAGTGCTTCCCAACCAATGAAGTACTTATGAAATGTAGTCACTGTTGTCGTATAGGGAAATCCAGGAGCTGATTTGCGCACAGCAAGGTTCCACAAACAGCAATGAGATAAATGACTAGATTATCTGTTTTCATGGTGTTAGTTGAGTGAAAAATCTTGGCCAGGACACATCTTTTATATAGAGATATGAAATATAATAAATGCATTTTGAAAATGTATGTCATTGGCAAGGAGATGTGTAATATTTCCCATTGCAGGAAACACTAAATCATAACATTTACCTGACGGAGTCCTTTTATGATTTCAAATACAACAGATGAACAAACGAGAGAAGACTTGCAGTCCATCCAGGTGTTAGAAACCGTTAACTCTGATCACAGGAAGGAGATGAGGCGAATGATTTGGGATGCTGAGACAAGGGGATGCGAGTCTGCTCCAGCAAGCAATCTGTATTAAATTATTCAGGTGATTATCAGCTTGATATGTGAAAGATGTCTTTGTCCCTAGTAGGAGGGATTGGTTGATAAAAAATTTTGCTGCCAGGGTGAGGGAGCTGGATTTAATATTTAAAATGTAGGAATGCCAGTCTCCCGTGATGCAAACTAACCAAGTATGAAAACAGCTTAAAATGGGCCGAATGATCTTCCTCATCTGTATCTATCTTAAAACCTTGTGGAATAAACTAGATACTTTAGAAAATAAACAATATACAAGGGAGAAGATTAGTGGCATGGCAAAATTGTAAACACATGATTTATATATACATAAAAATTTCTCTGCAAACAGTAAATAAAAGGAAATCTTTCATCAAGAAGTTTAAAAATGCAACTAAGAGTTTTACCAGATGTAGCTTCTATGATTGTCAGAATGTCTGAAAAATAAAGTAAGCAGTCCTATTACGGTTCTAGATATGGGTGCTAGAATCGTGAAATGTTACAGCATAGAAACAGGCTACTTGGCCCATATTGTCTATGCCAGTGTTTTGCTCCACCTGGGATCCAGCTTAACCCCTCTTTCCTGCTCACTCAATATACCAGTTTTTTTTGGTACATTTACAGCAGATAATAACCCACCTTCCTGCAGTCCAGAATGGGGCACTGACGAGGCACTTTAATATTACTGTAGTTCCTTGGCTCATGATGCTTAGGTTTTGTGCAGTCAACACCACTATTAAGTACAAACTTACCAGTCTGTGTTCAGCTAACAGTAGAAGAGACTCCGGGCGTGAAATTGGGATTGGTAGTGCCCTTTGTCTGCCACAAAGCACGCACGACGCCATAGTGGTGAAGGCGTTAGCGCATGCACAACTTACGTCCGCCAGAAGTATGCAGAGCAACGTTCCCTATAAGCTGCATGGCAGCGTGGACTCGCAGCTCTCTGCCAGTCCCACGCAGCCCCTTTAAAGAACTGTTAAAGTTCGCGCATGTGCGAATCTGTGAATGGGCCGCGCAGCCCCTTAAAGGGGCCATGCACCCAAAAAAAAATTACTGGGAACATTGATGCAGAGCAGGATTTGACGCCAGCGTTGCCATTTTGGAGCTCAATGGTCCAGCCAATAGCCTCGCACAGCTGAACACGTGTTCAGCAGCAGGAAGGACCCCCACCAGCTCTATTTAAAGGGATCATCAGCAACTTACAGGTTAGTTGCTGGTTGATTTCTTCTGGCTTTTGGCCTGATTCTACAGGTGTTTGGCACTTTCCATAGTTGTTTCAAGTGGCTAAAGTCTGCAGGGAGTGGTGTGGCAGGTGCTGAAGGACTTTTTCCTGACTTCAAGGCTTCTGCACAAAGCAGTTGCTGCCAGACATGGGTGCATTAGCAGGCCTTCTCCTAGGAATACAGCATGACTGGGAGAACGAGCAGAGGCCACGCAAAGCAGGACAAGCGGCTAGAAGAGGGAGGAGGGGGAGAAGGGCTCTCAGTAGGAGGCCATATCTGCCCAGGGTGTTCAGTGAGCAATTCTTCTACCTGAACCTCAGCGAGGAACAATGTGTGAGCTGTCTGTGCTTCAACTGCTGCAGCCAGAACTCCAACCTCAGAGCAGGGCAAGGACCACATTGCCAGTGACTGTGAAGGTGGCCGTGGCAATGAACTTTTATGTGTTGGGCTCCTTCCAGGCTGGAGCTGGAGATATTTGCAACATCTCGTAATTTGCCATACACTGTTGCGTAAGAGAGGTCATTGAGGCTCTCTATTCAAAGAGGGCTGACTACATTTCATTCTGTCTTGCCAGAGACTAGCAGGCGGAGCAACCACGTGGCTTTGCTAGCATTGCAGGCTTCCCCATGGTGCAGAGTGCCATTGACTGCACGCACATTGCTTTGCGGGCGCCGCATTTCAACTCTGCTATACACCGGAACCGAAAGGGATTCCACTCCCTCAACGTTCAGCTGGTGTGTGACCACAGGCAGCGAATCATGCAGATCAATGCCCGGTATCCTGGAAGCAGTCATGATGCCTTCATTCTGTGGCAGTCCGTTGTGCCAGCTGCATTTGAGCCATCTCGGCAAACCAAAGGGTGGCTACTGCACGACAAGGGCTATCCGCTGACGACATGGTTGATGACTGCGGTGTGCAACCCACACACATGTGCACATCCTGCGTACAATGAAAGCTATGCTGCCACATGAAATGTGATAGAACAGACCATTGGTGTGCCAATACAATGCTTCCGCTGCCTGGGCCGCTCTGGAGGAGCCGTGCAGTACTCAGCAGAGCAGGTGTCAAGATTTGTGGTGGTCTGTTGCATGCTGCACAAGCTCGCCATCATGAGGGGACAGCCCTTGCCACCAGCTATACGGTGAGCAGCTGAAGAACAGGAGCATGAAGAGGAAGAAGAGGAAGAGGAGGAAGATGAAGGGAAGAAACAACCTAGACAGCCCCTTTATGCACGGGTTGTCCGTGAAGAACTCATCCGAGTGCGATACCAGTAACTGCAATCCTATTCCGCATTCACCAACAGTCCCACACCTTACCTTCCGTCTGTCACTGACCATCACAGTGTCCACTTGGCCACAATGCAAAAATAAAAGCCAACACAAAATAAACATTCCAAACTAAATTTATTAGTGAAATCATGCCATATTGCATACAAAAGTCATCTAATCTCCCTTGTGCATTCCCTTTGTGCCTGTCTTCCGTGTGCCTTTGCCTGTCCTAGTGCTCCTACGCAGTGCTACCCCAGTGGCTGCAGCATGGCTGGTGGATGGCTGCTGACTTTCAGTGGGGGAGACTGCAGATGGCCTTGGAGGACAACCTCAAACAGTTCTAGGCCTAGAAGGCCCGGCTGCGGACTGCACCATCTTGGCATGGGTGGCAGCAGTCTGGGCTGGCTGGCTGACAGGCAAAAACAAGGGCACTGGCGGAGTGGCATGGGTGGGAGGATGAATGCTGTCTTCCTGAGAGAGGACAGCAGGTTCGTGCTCCATGGAGCCACTGCCACTCCCCCGGGGCGGCGCCTCAGCAATTCTAGTAATCTGTCGGAGGACAGATTGCTGGACTGCTGTGACACCCTGCAAGCCCCTTTGCACACTGTAATCCACAGCTATGATAGCAGCAGTCTGAGCTTCCTCTGCAGCACTCAGACGTTAGGTGGTTGTTGCTTGTGCTGCAATGGAAGTTGCGACATTAGCCATCAGACGCTGCAACAGGTCACAAGTGAGCTAATGGAGTTGGCCACCACTTCCATGCTGGAAAGGATGGGCTCCGAGCTCTGCACAAAGCCCCGTGCCAAGTTGAAGCTGGACTCCTCCATGCTCCTTGACATTGCACACAGGCTTTCTGGCAGGCTTCCCAATGCACTAAGCATTTCATTGTGCATACCCCATCAGCCTTCTTCTGTAGCCTGTCCCATCGAAGTGTTCATCTGAGTTCGCTGCAGCAGAACTAGTGTGCGACCTCGCGAACCGGCACCTGCGCTCTCCTTTCCCGCTGCCCTGGCTGCAGGCCACTCGTACCCGGTGTCTCATCACATGCAGATCCCGCCTCTGTGCTATCCTCTAAATTACCCGCAGTGTCAGTATCTGAGCTGGTGGCTGCTGAGTGTGAAATCGAGTGACAGTGTTTCTTCATCATCACTGTCTTCTTGCTGTTCCTCCACTGCCTGGGCAGGTTGCAGTTCTTGGCTATCTGAAAGGAAAAAGGCACAAGGGTTGGGTTGTGGTGAGGGGAAGTGGGGGTGGGAAAGCAAGAGGTTTATACCATCTGCAGCTTGTAAGTCAGGAGATTGTGGGATGAGGAGGAAGTGAGATGTGAGAAGGAGGATTACGTATGAGGATAGCGTCCTCTTCAATTGGTTCAGCCCTGCCGCTGGCCACGGGCTCAGCGATGGCTGTTCCAATAATGGCCAGCACGGTCTCCTCCATGGGGGGTTAGAAACATAGCAACATAGAAGATAGGAGCAGACGCAGGCCATTCGGCCCTTAGAGCCTGTTCTGCCATTTAATGAGATCATGGCTGATCATCCAAATTCAGTACCCTGTCCCTGCTTTCTCCCCATATCCCTTGATCCCTTTAGCCTTAAGAAATATATCTAACTCCTTTTTGAACATATTTAATGAGTTGGCCTCTACTGCCTTCTGTGGTAGAGAATTCCACAGGTTCACCACTCTCTGGGTGAAGGAAATTCCTCCTCATCTCAGTCCTAAATGGCTTACCCCTTATCCTTAGACTGTGACCCCTGGTTCTGGACTCCCCCGCCATCGGGAACATCCTTCCTGCATCTAGTCTGTCTAGTCCTGTTAGAATTTTATAAGTTTCAATGAGATCCCCTCTCATTCTTCTAAACTCTAGCGAATATAAGCCCAATCGACCCAATCTCTCTTCATACGTCATTCCTGCCATCCCAGGTATCAGTCTGGTGAATCTTCGCTGCACTCCCTCCATGGCAAGAACATCCTTCCTCAGATAAGGCGACCAAAACTGCACACAATACTCAAGGTGTGGTCTCACCAAGGCCCTGTACAACTGCAGCAAGACATCCTTGCTCCTGTACTCGATCCTCTCGCTATGAAGGCCAACATACCATTTGCCTTCTTAACCGCCTGCTGCACCTGCATGCTTACCTTCAGCAACTGGTGCACAAGGACACCCAGGTCTCGTTGCACTTCCCCTTTTCCCAATCTATTGCCGTTCAGATAATAATCTCTCTTCCTGTTTTTGCCACCAAAGTGGATAACCTCGCATTTATCCACATTATACTGCATCTGCCCAATCACCCAACCTGTCCAAATCATCCTTGAGTTTCTCGGCATCCTCCTCACAGCACACATGCCCACCCAGCTTTGTGTCGTCTGCAAACTTGGAAATATTACATCTAGTTCCCTCGTCTAGATCATTAATATATATTGTGAATAGCTGGGGTCCTAGCACCGATCCCTGCGGTACCCCACTAGTCACTGCCTGCCACTCGGAAAAAGACCCGTTTATTCCAACTCTTTGCTTCCTGTCTGCCAACCAGTTCTCTATCCAAGTCAGTACCTTACCCCCAATCCCATGTGCTTTAACTTTGCACGCTAATCTCTTATGCGGGACCTTATCGAAAGCCTTCTGAAAGTCCAAATACACCACATCCACTGGTTCTCCCTTATCTATCCTACCAGTTACATCCTCAAAAAATTCCAGTAGATTAGTCAAGCATGATTTACCTTTTGTAAATCCATGTTGACTTTGTCTGATCCTGTCACTGTTTTCCAAGTGCTCTGCTATTACATCTTTTATAATGGACTCTAGCATTTTCCCCACTAGATGTCAGGTTTACTGGTCTATAATTCCCCGTTTTCTCTCTACCACCTTTTTTAAATAGTGGGGTTACATTAGCTACCCTCCAATCCATGGGAACTATTCCAGAGTCTATAGAATTTTGGAAGATGACCAGCAATGCATCTACTATTTCTAGGGCCACTTCCTGAAGTACCCTAGGATGTAGGCCCCGGGGATTTATCGGCTTTCAATCCCGTCAATTTCCCTAACACCATTTCCCCACAAATACTGATTTCATTCAATTCCTCCCTCTCATTAGACCCTATGTTCCCCGACATCTCTGGGAGGTTATTTGTGTCTTCCTTTGTGAAGACAGAACCAAAGTATGTATTTAATTGGTCTGCCATTTCTTTGTTCCCCATTATTATTTCCCCTGATTCTGACTGCAAGGGACCTACGCTTGACTTCACCAATCTTTTTCTCTTCACATATCTATAGAAGCTTTTACAGTCAGTTTTTATGTTCCCTGCAAGCTTACATTTCCCAATCAATCCTACCCAACTCGCGCCTCATACCATCGTAGTTTCCTTTATTTAAATTCAGGACCCTAGTCTCTGAGTCAACTACTTCACTCTCAATCTTAATGAAGAATTCTATCATATTATGATCGCTCCTCCCCAAGGGGCCTTGCACAACAAGATTGCTAATTAATCCTTTCTCATTACATAATACCCAGTCTAAGATGGCCTGATCTCCAGTTGGTTCCTCGACATATTGGTCCAGGAAACCATCCCGTATACACTCTCAGAATTCCTCCTCCACAGTATTGTTACTGATTTGGTTAGCCCAATCTATATGTAGAGTAAAGTTACCCATGATAACTGTTGTGCCCTTATTGCACGCGTCTCTAATTTTCCGTTTAATGCCATCCCCAACCTCAGCATTACTGTTTGGGGGTCTGTATACAACTCCCACTAACGTTTTCTGCCCCTTGGTATTTCTCAGCTCTACCCATACAGATTCCACATCATCAGAGCTAATATCCTTCCTTACTATTGTGTTAATCTCCTCTTTAACCAGCAATGCTACCCCACCTCCTTTTCCTTTTTGCCTGTCCTTCCTGAATATTGAATACCCCTGGATGTTGAATTCCCAGCCTTGGTCACCCTGGAGCCATGTCTCCGTAATCCCAATTATATCATATCCATTTACATCTATTTGCGCAGCTAATTCATCCACCTTATTATGAATGCTCCTCGCATTAAGACACAAAGCCTTCAGGCTTGGTTTTTTAACACTCTTTGTCCTTTTAGAATTATTATTTACTGTAGCCCTGTTTGATTTACACCCTTGATTTCTCTGCCTTCCACTTTTGCTTTTCTCCTTCCTGTCTTTTGTTTCTATCCTTGCTTCCCTTTCCTCTGTCTCCCTGCGCAGGTTCCCAACCCCCTGCCATTTTAGTTTAAACCCTCCCCAACAGCACTAGCAAACACTCCCCCTAGGACATCGGTCCTGGTCCTGCCCAGGTGCAAACCGTCCAGTTTGTACAGGTCCCACCTCCCCCAGAACCGGTTCCAATGTCCCAGGAATTTGAATCCCTCCCCCTTGCACCATTCCTCTAGCCACATATTCATCTGAAATAGCCTTCTATTTCTACTCTGACTAGCACGTGGCACTGGTAGCAATCCTGAGATTACTACCTTTGAGGTCCTATTTTTTAATTTACCTCCTAACTCCCTATATTCAGCTTTTAGGACCTCATCCCATTTTTTACCTATATCGTTGGTACCTATATGCACCACGACAACTGGCTGTTCACCCTCCCCCTCCAGAATGCCCTGAGACATCTTTGACCCTTGCACCAGGGAGGCAACATACCATCCTGGAGTCTCGTTTGCGGCTGCAGAAACGCCTATCTATTCCCCTTACAATAGAATCCCCTATCACTATAGCTCTCCCACTCTTTTTCCTCCCGTCCTGTGCAGCAGAACCACCCATGGTGCCAGGAAGTTGGCTGCTGCTGCCTTCCCCCGATAATCCATCTCCCTCAACAATATCCAAAGTGATATATCTGTTTGAGAGGGGGATGGCCACAGGGGACCCCTGCACTACCTGCCTGTGCCTACTACTCTGCCTGGCAGGTCACCCATTCCCTTCCTGCCTGTGCAGCTTTTACCTGCGGTGTGACCAACCCATTTAACGTGCTATCCACGACGTCCTCAGCATCGCAAATGCTCCAGTATGTATCCATTCGCAGCTCCAGCGCCGCAATGCGGTCTGCCAGTAGCTGCAGCTGGATACACTTCCTGCACACATAGTCATCAGGGACACAGGAAGTGTCCCTGATTTCCCACATAGCGCAGGAGGAGCATGCCACGGGGCCGAGCTGTGCTGCCATGACTTACCCTTTAATTAATTTAAATTAAATTAAATCAAATCAATACCACTAATTACACTACAATTAAATGATATACTCAAGGGCCTTTGGTTACACAACAGAGACCTTAGAAACTATAACCACAAAAATTAAGACCTTCTAAACTTTATAAACTATCAATCTTAACTGTCAAACTATAGAGTAGTATAAATACTCACCTGGCCGTACTCACCCAATCAGCTGCTTCCTCTTGCCCGCGTCACTTTTTGAATCGTGACGTGGCTCTGGAACGCCGCCACCAGTCTGCGAGATTGGTAAGCCTCTGAAAAAAAGCCCGCGAAAGTGAGTATAAGTACTCACGGGCTTCTCCCGACACTGAGCCTCTGTAAAAAAGCCCGCGAAAGTGAGTATAAGTACTCACGGGCTTCTCCCGACACTGAGCCTCTGAAAAAAGCCCGCGAAAGTGAGTTTAAGTACTCACCGGCTTCTCCCAACACTGAGCCTCTGAAAAACATGCAGATGTACCTCTCCCCCTCCGCTTAGCTCCTGCTGCCTCCGGTTGTGCGCCAGCTTGTCCTGCATGAGAGAGGGAAGTGTATCAGTGAGTGTCATAAAATCTGTTTGGGTGATGTGGCTGTCATGGTTGAATAGCTTGCAGTGTGTGCAAGCTGTGAGACGTGGGTGTGAGGCGTGGGTGTGAGGCTTGCAGCAGTGCTGAGGGTGTGAGGGTGAGGTGAAGCATATGAATCTTGCGTATGAGTCCTGATAGAGATTGTTGGTAGGTGAGTGATGGGGGTGTGGTGAATTGAGCAGTGGCTGAGGCTAGTGGTGCAGTTGGTAGAATATGGCATTTGACGATGCATTCACTGACCTTGACCATTCGTGTGAGGTCATTGAATTTCTTGTGGCGCTGCATCCAGGTCCACGGGACTAGACTCCTGGCATTGACTTCCACGGCTGTCTGCTCCCACTGTCTTTTGAACATGTGTGTGGAGGGCCTCCTGCCCCCCTGTGGATAGAGAACATCTCACCTCCTTTCCATCTCCTCCACCAAGGCCTCCAGTGCAGCGTCTGAAAACGTTGGAGTCCGCTCTCTCCCATGTTGTGCCATTCTTCACTGTTTTCCAGGTCAGATACACTTCCTGCATGACCTGCTGCAGGCACAATGCACCTCCCCTTTAAGAGGTGCAGGCTTGCTTTAAGCAGTGCAAGCTAACTTTAACTGGTGCTAGCAAGTTACGATTTTGGGCTCCCCGCTGAGGCATGCAGCCAATCAACAGTTAGCGCTGGCTGCACGCTGAAATCATTATAATGAGCAGGCAGCACGAAGGTGGCATGCTGCCTACATTGCCATCAACAAGCGTGGGTTAATCGCACATCGTGATCCCCGTGCCCATTTTCAGGAGCTATCCAATTTAGTCCTCCCCAGTTTTTCCTGGATGTCCCAATCTGCTACAGATACGAGAAACTTCTTTGTTGGCCTTGTAAATGCGCTGAACCAATCCAGTATGTCACCTTGTTTATGCAATGGCGTGAAGTAGCTTCATGATCCAGGCATCAGTCCCGAATGTGGCGTCCAAAAATGGCGTTGGATCTTCCAACAGCCTCTGGAAGCGAGGCTATGATTTTGCTAGGCATTAAAAGGGCAATGCATTGTTGTTTGCTTAAAAGGGCAATGCCTTCTGAACTGATGAAAATAAAAATGAGTTAAAAAAAATGCAGTTTTCAGCTCTTACAGCTCTGCTGCCTTTAAAAGAAAAATTAACATTTGAAAACACAATCCCAAATGGGAGTCTTCAGCTGTTAAAGCTGAATTCCCTTCTGTATCTCAAAAAATGGGAAAGGTGCTTCAGCACTATCTCAAATGGCTTAGCAAGCCAGAGAAGGGGAACCCAGGGTCTTACACGCAGCACTCCAGCTTTGTGCAGGGGGTCAAAACTGCAAGAGAGGATCTTCTACCCATAGAGAAAGAAGGATACGGGAGTACATCACTGAGGCCATCACTGCCAGCAGTGTCAGTCCCACGACCTGGCTCCAGTGCCCAAAGCAGCTTCATGACCTCAGACCAGTGGTCAAGGTCAGTGAATGCATCTTCAATAGCCATCTCCTATCAACTGCACCACTAGCCTCACACACTGCTCATTGCACAACCCCCATCCTATCACTCACCTACCAATAATCTGTACCAAACATGAGGCACACCTCACATTCCTAGCTTCACCTCACCCCCTTGGAGGAGACGGTGCAGGCCATTCTTGGCAGGGGCATGTCTGGGCCCTTGGCCAGCAGCGGGGCTGAAAGGATAAAAGATGCTGGTATCCACATATGTTATCCTCCTTCTCGCTTTCACCTCTTGCTTTCCCGCCCTCCCCTCACCACAACTCCACCCTTGTGCCTCCCTCATTTCACACCCAAGAAATGCAGCCTGCCCACCCAGTGGTTGAGCAAGAAGAGGGAGAAGAGAGTGAAGAAGAAGAAACACTGTCACTCGATTTCACACTCCCAGCCACCAGCTCCTCAAGGGCAACCAGCAAGGCCATCTGTAGTGACCCCTATTGAAAGTCAGCAGCCTTCCACCAGCCATGCTGCAGCCACTGGGGTAGCACTGCGTGACATCGCTAGGATAGGCAAAGGCACACACAAGACAGTCACTAAGGGAATGCATAAGGGTGATGAGTTTAGAAGAATGAGAGGTGATCTCATTGAAACACACAAAATTCTTACAGGACTTGACGGGGGAGATGCAGGGAGGATGTTTCCCCTGGCTGGGGTGTCTAGAACCAGGGGTCACAGTCTCAGAATAAGGGGTCGGCCATTTAGGACTGAGATGTGGAGAAATTTCTTCACTCCATCTTCCTCTTCTGCATCTTCCTCTTCCCTCTGTGAGCGGATGCTGTAAATCTAAAATAAAAGCATAAAATGCTGGAAATACTCAGCAGGTCAGGCAGCATTTCGACCTGAGACATGAACTTTGTTTCTCTCTCCGTGGATGTTGCCTGACCTGCTGAGTATTTGCAGCATTTTCTGTCTTCTCAGAGGCCTTCCTTTACCATCCGAGGCCTTGCAAGCATCCAGCAGCACTCCCTGCACACGTAAAAAACTTAACATGTATTGCAGCAAGGCACTACTTCAACAAAATATGAAAATTCCAGTCCAAAAGCTTAAATGCAAACTTGTCTGAAAGATGTGTGTGTCCCTTTAGGAGATGATAACAGGATGACCTCACATTTGCCTACATTGAAATCCGTTTATCACAGTTTTGCCCATTCACTTAATCTGTCGATATCCCTTTGTAATTTTATGCTTTCATCTGCACTACCTACAATGCCGCCTATCTTTGTGTCATCGGCAAATTTGGATATATGACTTTCTATGCCATCATCTAAGTCATTAATAAATACTGTGAATAGTTGAGGCCCCAACACTGATCCCTGCGGGACACCACTAGTCACATCCTGCCAATTTGAGTACCTACCCATTATCCCTACTGCCTGACTCCTGCCGCTCAGCCAATTTCCTAACCAGGTCATAATTTTCCCTTAATTCCATGGGTTAACCTTAGTTAACAGTCTCTTATGTGGGACTTTATCAAATGCCTTCTGGAAGTCCATATAAATAACATCCATAGACATTCCCCTGTCCACTACTTTAGTCACCACCTCAAAAATTCAATCAGGTTTGTCAGGCATGACCTACCTTTCACAAATCCGTGCTGGCTCTCTCTGATCAACTGAAAATTTTCGAGGTGTTCAGTAACCCTGGGGGAAAAATTCAGTTGGTTGCGCCTCCCGTTAGCGCCTTAAGAGGGCGCTAATGGGGCACAAAGCAACTAGCGCCCGGGCACAGCGATGTTTGCGCCGCTCGCGAAATTAAGTAGACATTTTGCGGCGGCGCTAAACACTACCGCCACGATCTCCTGCGCCGGCAGATCGTGACGTCAGTAGAGTGCGCAACGCCCTGGAGCGGATATTGAGTGGCGCCCCCTGCCTTACCGCCTGCCAATAGCAACGACAGGTTGAGGGGAGCGTTTTGCAGTCAGGAAGGGACTGGGGGAGCGCTATTTAAAGGCGACCGCTTCCTGCCTTTTTTTGTTGGTGACATTTTTGAACCACGCATTCTGAAAGAGAGAGAGGGACTTCTGGAGAAATTCAATGCTGTGTGAAGGAGTTTTGGGTACTGTGCAGCACTTTGCAGGTTAATTTTGATTTGCCCTACCTTGTATCGATTTAGAAGAGACTTTGGGGGCTGCACTCTGAGCTCTTTCCCTGGTTCTCTCCATTGTTCTTTCCAGCAGATTTGATGTACAGGTCGCTCCAGGCTGAGATTCAAGGCTGCAATGAGCAGGATGTGGATGGAAAGCAAGATCAACCCTCCCCTTTAAGAACTGGCCAGCACCATTGTGTCTGTGTTCCATTGCTGACTGACATCACATGAGCGTCGCCAGCGCTCTGAGTTAGCGCCTCGCTCCTCGGCCTTTGCGCCTTAAGACAGATGTGTAGCGCCTGATTTAGCGCTCCCATCACCTCCAGTGGCGATAAAAGTCAAGTTTGCAGTCGGAGGCGATAATTAGCGCCAGGCGCTAATCTTTGCGCCCGGCCGATAATTGCGCCCCAAACGGGGCGATACTGAATTTTTCCCCCCCATCTTTAACTATAGACTCTAGCAATTTCCTGACAACAGATGTTAGGCTAACTGTCTATAATTCCCTGGTTTCCCTCTCTCGCCATTCTTAAATAGCGGAGTGACATGCACAATTTTCCAATCTAAAGGAATGGTTCCTGAATCGAGAGAACTTTGGAAGATTATAGTTAGGGCATCTGCAATGTACTCACCTCCTTTAAAACCCTGGGATGGAAACCATCTGGTCCTGGGGATTTGTCACTCTTTAGTGCCATTATTTTCTTCATTACTGTTATTTTACTTACATTAATTTTATTGAGTCCCTGTCCCTGATTCAATATTAGTTTCCTTGGGATTTCCGGCATGCTATCCTCTTCCTCTACTGTAAATACTGATGCAAAGTAATTATTCAACATGTCTGCCATTTCCTTATCATTGACAATATCACCACTTTCAGTTTTTAAGGGGCCAACATTGCTCCTGACTACTCTCTTTTTCCTAATAGAATTGTAAAAATTCTTTGTGTTGATTTTGATATCCCTTGCAAGTTTCTTTTCATATTCCCTTTTTGTAGCTCTTACTGTCTGTTTTGTGATCCTTTGCTGTTCTTTGCATCTTTCCCATTCGCCAGGATCTGTGCTATTTTTTGCATTTTTGTATACTTTGGGGGAAAAATTCAGTTGGTTGCGCCTCCCGTTAGCGCCTTAAGAGGGCGCTAATGGGGCGCAAAGCAACTAGCGCCTGGGCGCAGCGATGTTTGCGCCGCTCGCGAAATTAACTAGACATTTTGCGGCGGCGCTAAACTTTACCGCCGCAATCTCCTGCGCACGCAGATCTTGACGTCATACGAGGGTGCAACGCCCTTGTGGCGCCCCGGAGCGGAAATTGAGTGGCGCCCCCATCCTTTCCGCCTGGCGCAACCAACGACCGGAAGACTGGAACGCTCCCAGTCGCTGTGGGGCTGGGGGGGGGCGCTATTTAAAGGGGGCCTCTTCCTGTCTTTCTCTGTGGTTGACATTTTTGCACCACTCGTTCTGAGAGAGAGAGAGAGAGATTCGGAGAGAGAGAAAGAGAGACTTCTGCATTGAGTCAACGCTGTGTGAGGCAGTTTTGGCTACTGATCATAACTTTGCAGGTACTTTGGTTTTTGGCCTTCATAACTTTGATTGCCAAGAGACTATGGGGGCTGCACTGATTGTGGGCGTCGTCCTGCACCAGCAGAATCGGAGGACACAGAGACGCAGAGAGAGAGTGGCAATCATGGCCAGACGGAGGAGGGCCAACAGGCCTCTGTACAGGAGACCTTACCCTCCCAGGGTATATCGCCAACAATTCACATATATTAATATGTCTGAGGAGCAGTGTTTGCGAAGGCTGCGCTTCAGCAAGGAGGTGGTCACTGAGCTCTGCCACCTGCTGCAGCCAGATCTGCAGCCTCAACTGAGGTCCAGGACGTCTCTGTCGGTGGCAGTGAAGATCACAGTGGCTCTGAACTTTTATGCCACCGGCTCATTTCAATCTGCTACTGGGGACATCGCCAATATCTCCCAGTTCGCGGTGCATTGCTGCATCCGTCAGGTCACAAATACCCTCTTTAAAAGGAGACGAGAGTACATCTATTTCCCCATGACCCCAGACAAGCAGCAAGAACGCACAATGGGCTTTGCTAGGATAGCGGGCTTCCCCATGGTGCAGGGCGCCATTGACTGCACGCATGTGGCTTTGCGTGCTCCGCATGAGAATGCCGAGGATTTCCGGAACAGAAAGGGGTTCCATTCCTTGAACATTCAGTTGGTCTGTGACCACAGACAGCTGATACTCGCTGTCAATGCCCACTATCCTGGCAGCTGCCACGATGCATTCATCCTGCGCCAGACTACTGTGGCAGAACTTTTCCAGGCACCGCATCAGCCAGTTGGTTGGCTTCTCGGGGACAAGGGATATCCACTGAGCACCTGGCTGATGACACCGCTCCGTACGCCCAACACCCCTGCTGAGCTGTGGTACAACGAGAGCCATCAAGCTACCAGGAACATCGTTGAGCACACAATCGGCGTGCTCAAGCAACGGTTCCGCTGTCTGGACCATTCTGGAGGAGCCCTGCATTACTCGCCTGAGCGAGTTTCCCACTTCGTAGTTGTGGGCTGCATGCTGCATAACATGGCAATCCTCAGGACCCAGCCAATGCCACCAGGCCTTGGAGCACCACCAGAGGAGGAGGAGGAAGAGGAGGAGGATGATCATCAGCAGCACCAAGGCGGGAGGGAGGCCTACAATGTAGAAACTGGAAGGGCCGTCCGTCAACAGCTGATAGCAAGCCGCTTCTAGGCCCCTGCTGAGGAAATGGCTTCTGCCATTGAGAACAACATGAATGAAACCAACCCGCAACCCCTAAGCCGGCCAAGGCACCAATGATTCCAAAGACCAAACATGTATATTTTGAATACAAAAACTTATTTATTTCACAAACTCTGTGTGTGTCATTTCCTCATGACAAACTAATAGAAAGAAACACAAAAACACAGTCATTAACATAACTGGTTCTCATAACCTGGAGATAATGTTCAAAAGTTTGACCACGAACCTTAGCCTTTAATAAAAAAATGACCAACATTTTGTCACACCTCCTACTTTTTGCCCTTCAAGGGTGATCTCCTTCCCTTGCGCACTTCCCCCCTTCCCACCCTACTGCTCCCCCGTAATGGGACCTCAGTGGCTGCAGCAAGGCTGGTGGAAGGCTGCTGATTGTCAGAACCTGAGACTGCAGATGGCCTTGAAGGACGGGCTCGACCAGCTCTGGGCCTGGAGGGCCCGGCTGCAGACTGCACCAACTCTGCATGGGCGGCAGCAGTCTGTCCTACAGGCAGTGGCAAGTGCAGTGGAGAAGTGACAGTGGTGGCAGCAGGAATGCTGTCATCTTGAGAGAAACTACGCCATGTTCTTCGCAGCCTTCAACATGTCATCGATGACGACAAACACCTCGCTAAGGCCATCCCCACGCCTCCACTACTTGCCTTCAAACAGCCGCCTAACCTCAGAAGTACCATCGTTCGCAGCAAATTACCCAGCTTTCAGGATAACAGCGACCACGACACCACACAACCCTGCCACGGCAAACTCTGCAAGACATGCCAGATCATCAACACAGATACCACCATCACACGTGAGGACACTAACCACCAGGTACATGGTACATACTCATGTGACTCGGCCAACGTTGTCTACCTCATACGTTGCAGGAAAGAATGCACCGCGGCATGGTACATCGGCGAGACCATGCAGACACTGAGACAACGTATGAACGAGCACCGCGCAACAATCGCCAGGTAGGATTGTTACCTCCCAGTCGGGGAACACTTCAGCAGTCAAGGACATTCAGCCTCGGATCTGCGGGTAAGCGTTCTCCAAGGCAACCTTAGAAACACACAACAACGCAAAATCATAGAGCAGAAACTGATAGCCAAGTTCCGCACTCATGAAGACGGTCTCAACCGGGATCTTGGGTTTATGTCACGATACATGACGTGATCCGGACTCGAGTCGTCATTGGCTTGTTCACAGATGTGATTCCCAGTAAAAAAGTAAAAATTTTCCCAGTAAAAAAGTAAAAATTTTAAAGCTTTTCGTTTTACATACAGACGGCAGCTTTTGACACGTTAGAACCCCTGCGACTACACCTCATTGTCTCAGTTGTATCTTGCTATGTCTTTGATGTGGTACCTTCCTGGCTGACCTGATTAACTTTATCACACCTCGGCAGATAGTCAGGATGATTTAATTTAGTGGTCTGCAATTGTAAGGTACACATGCTTTGTTCTCTATCTATATATGCTTTGGCGATTCTGTATCTATTTACTTCACCTGAGGAAGGGGCAATCGATAGCTCCGAAAGCTTGTGATTTCAAATAAAACTGTTGGACTATAACCTGGTGTTGTGCAACCTCTCAATCTTGAGAGAGGACAGCAACTCGCTGCTCGAACGACACACTGGCACTCCCACGGGGCAGCACTTCAGCATCCGGAGCGATCTGCTGGAGCACAGATTGCTGGCCTGCTGCGGCGCGGTGAGAGCCCCAGGGAAATGTGTACGAACCATCGAGGTTGGCAGCAGTCAGTGCTCGCGTGGCCTCAATCTGAGTCTGCATGACAGCAGTCAGAGATGGGATCACGGCAGCCAGTGACTGAATTGCAGCACTAAGCTTTAGTGTGGCATCCACCTGTGCTACAGCGAAGTGCTCCACACTCCTTGCCAGTGATTCAATGCATTCGGGCACCCTTCCCACTGCACCCATGAGCTCAGTGTGCATGTCCACCGCCTGGGTGTTCATTTCAGCAATGAGCCGCTCCTCCTCTGCGTCCAGTGCAGTAGGAGTCGCTGGCATACTCTCCCTCCGGGGAGAAGGCCCCCGTTCTTCCCTACCCCCATGGCGTTGCTGCAGCCCGCTGGGTCCTGGAGCTTCACCCTCATCAGACCCTTCCCCCCTGCTCCCCTCCAGGGAAGGCGTGTTCCCAGTGTGGGCATGGGCTTCCTCGGGAGAGGGTGGCACTGATGCTCCGCCTTCATCTTCCTCCTCGGCTGCAGCTTCACTCCCACTGGCAGCTTGAGGGCCCGTCTCCTCAGCTGGTGAATCACCATCTGAAAGCAGGGAGGTACAAGAGTGGCTTTAGCGTGAGGACAGGGTGGCAGTAAGGGAGGAATAAGTGCAGCGATTTAGTAAGTTGGATTGAAAGTGTCAAAGGCTGGTGTTGTGAGGGACAAGTGGAAGGACAGAGGACAAAAAGGTGATGACCTTACCATTGCTGTCCAGAACGGGGTCGGCGTCTCCAGTGGCGACCGGACCGATCACCCAGCTTGCCACAATCCTCTGGACGCGTGCCTCAAGATCGCTGAGGGGTTGCAGCTGAGGCCGCCCTCCACCCGTCCGTTGCTGCTGTCTCCTATTATGAGATAGCTTGGCCTGCAAGAAAAAGGACGGCGTCTGAGTAAATATACAGCCATGGTCTTGCCTGATGTGCCTCCCATAGGTGAATAGCCCTTACTGTATGCAGCCATGGTCTTGCCTGATGTGCCTCCTATAGGTGAATGGCCCTTACTGTATGCAGCCATGGTGTTGCCTGCTGTGCCTCCCATAGGTGAATGGCCCTTACTGTATGCAGCCATGGTCTTGCCTGATGTGCCTCCCATAGGTGAATAGCCCTTACTGTATGCAGCCATGGTCTTGCCTGATGTGCCTCCCATAGGTGAATGGCCCTTACTGTATGCAGCCATGGTCTTGCCTGCTGTGCCTCCCATAGGTGAATGGCCCTTACTGTATGCAAAGTGTGGAATGTGCGTGTGTGTTTCATGAGAGGGCCATAGGTGTTGGATGAGTGTTGTGCATTGGGGTTTTAAGACCCTCTGGCCATAGAGTGAGGTTGAGATGGAGGGATGGAGAGGTATTGAAAAAAAGCCACTCACCCTGACGATCCGAGTGAGGCTGTTGAACTTTTTTCGACATTGTATATGGGTCCTGGGCACCATGCTCCTGGAGGAGACGCTCTGAGCCACCTCCCTCCACACTCTTCTGTACTCGGGCGGCAAAGGCCTCCTGCCACTCTCAGGGAAGAGTATAGATCTTCTGCGCTCCACCGCGCCAACCAGAGCATCCAAGGCCCGCTCGCTGAAGCGCTGAGCTCGTTCTCTCACCCTCTCCATAGTCCTTGGCTGGAAGATTTAGGCACAGGTCTCTCCAGGCCGAGATTCAAGGCTCCAATGAGCAGGGTGTGGCTGGAGTGCAAGATCGACTCTCCCCTTTAAGAACTGTCTGGCGCCAGTGTGTCTGTGTTCCATCGCTAACTGACAGCACCTGCGTTGCGCCCGCGCTCTGAGTTAGCGCCTCGCTCCTCGGCCTTTGCGCCTTAAGACAGGTGTGTAGCGCCTGATTTAGCGCTCCAATCACCTCCAGGGGCGATAAAAGTCAAGTTTGCAGTCGGTGACGATAATTAGCGCCAGGCGCTAATCTTTGCGCCCGGCCGATAATTGCGCCCCAAATGGGGCGATACTGAATTTCTCCCCCTTTTTCTTTTAGTTTTAAGCTGTCCCTTACCTCTTTAGTTGTACATGGCTGTTAATTTTTGGCAAGTAGAGCTCTTGCCCCTCAGGGGTATAAACTGGTTCTGGATCACCTTGAATTCTTTTTTGAACATCTCCCACTGATCTTCTGTCGTTTTACCCATTAACAGATTTGCCCAGTTTACTGTGGACAGTCTCTGTCTCATCCCTTTGAAGTCAACCTTACCCAAATCTAGAATCTCCCTTTCAAACGCTGCGTTGAACTCAATCATGTTATGATCACTATCGGATAAATGTTCACACATGGCTAGACTGTTAACTAAATCTGGCTCATTACTCATTACTAAATCTAATATGGCTTGCCCCCTTGTTGCCTCCAGTACATATTGTTGTAGAAAACTATCCCGGACACACTTGTAGAATTCGCAAAATTATCGCGATTTTATAAAATAAGAAGGAGACATAAAGTTTCGTACAAACAGCTTTATTTCAGCAGAATGCTGTCAGGTTTCAAAACGGACACAAACAGCCTGTAAAATGGCCGCCACGCCTCGTGGCAGAAAGTTCTAGACTTTCAATGGGCAGACAAGATGGCGTTCCAATAAACATTTGTGCAAGATCGTACAGGACTCAGCACATTTGAGATAATTGACAAGACATGATGGGTTTGCATTTTATACATAAATACTGGAATCGGTCTCCCAGGTGTGAATAAGGGCTATTGTACCGAGCGATCAAGGACCCATCCAAAGACATTAATATGCAAAATCCCCACGACTCTACGATGAGAGAGCCGTTGGCGGGTACTTACAGAAAGCATTTGGAAGCCCCAAAACCCCTCCAGGGAGACTACTAGCCGGTTCCACAATGGGAGAAGTATTAACGGGTACTCAGACAGTTACAAGTATCACCGAAACCCATTAAAGACGGAGATCACCCCATACAAGAAGTTTGAGCGCCAAAACCCTGACAAAAGATAGACATTAAGATTGGGCGGGAAAAGAGGAATTACAGTACTATAACTGTGAGGTACAACCGTCCATCGCTCTGCTGCCTCTGCTTCTTCTTGCACTTGCTGCTTTGACTCGCTGGAAGGCTGTTGAACTTTTATTTTCTTGCCTGACGGCTCTGGACTCTGATCCGCTAGGATCAACCTCGTGGCTTGCCGCGAAGATCTGTGGAGAACTGGGCTGTGAGGCCTTGAAACGGGCGCACCATCCCGAGAAGTCGGTAAACGGTGTTTGAACCGAAGGCCCGAGAGGAGATGAGATGAGATGAGATGAGATGAGATGAGAAGAGAAGAAGACGACAATACGCATCGTCACGGTCAGTAAGCCCCGACCGCGCCTGTAAGTCGAATAAACACTTCCTTGCCTAGGAAGACCCTTCTTCGAGTTTTATCGAACCGGTGTGAGGGCACAGGAAGACTCTTCTTTGAGTAGTATCGGAACTCCGAGGACAACACAGATCTTCATGACAGCAGACGGTCCAGCCTGCTAGCCGGAGCAGAGACGAGTAAACAAGTGGGGTACAGAGACCCCTGATCAACACGTGGATAGTCAGGTGCTGCGGTCAAAACATCCGAGCAGAGTTTCGGAATTCTCCGAGTTATCACGAGTGGTGAGCATGAGTCTCGATCCTACAAATCTAGATTAGGACAGGTATTGATAGGGGAGGGTTTAAGTTTTTAAGGATAAGTATAATGTGTGTCCCCTTTTACGATGCGTCATGCGCTCCTCGTTTCCCTAAAATTAGTTTCATAACTGTGTGTGAGATTGTACTGTCATTAATCTGTGCTTATGACGTGTATCTCGTAATCTTGAATAATATGCAATAAAGATTTTCCATTTCGCACTATTCGACCGGGTCTACCTGAGTTTTTCTCTGCATTATTGCTCTCGCACCTAAGTCCAGTGTCAGAACCGTAAGGGCGAGTGGGTCGAACCACTCACAGGTGTCTAGTGTTATCAGGCTGGCTGGAGACCAGAACAGGCAACAAGGCCTAACCTCGCACTAGCACCCAGGCTAAGCACAGAGCCGCAGGTCACCCCTTACACACTCAAGAAATTCACTACCTTTCTGACAGGTGCTAGTCTGCTTATCCCAATCTATATGAAAGTTAAAATCCCCCATTAAAACTACTCTGCCTTTGCTACACACTTGTCTAATCTACCAGGGGGGCTATACACAACTCCCAGTACAGTCTTAAATCCTTTCCTGTTTTTAATTCTACCCATAAAGTCTCCACTGCCTGCTTACCTCTCGTTATATCATCTCTTATCATTGAAGTAGTTTCATCCTTAATCACTACTCTGCCATTTTACCAATCTTTCCTGTAGACCTTATAACCTGGTATATTTAGTTCCCAGTCCTGACCGTTTTGCTCAGTAATGGCTACCATGTCAGACCCTCCAAGTTGAATTTGCGACTGCAGTTCATTCAATTTATTCCTTATACTCCGTGCGTTTGTATAAAGAACGCTTATTTGGGCCACACACCCTCGCCTGTCCTTCAGCTCTAATGTTTTACTCACTTGTTTCTTATTTCTCTCTCCTGGTTTAATCACTTTACATCTTTTAGTTTTCCCTTTACATGTAGTGCCTAAAGTACAATTTCTGACTGTTACTCTACTCCCTTCCCTTTCGTTTGTTTTTGAATTACTATTTGTACTAGAATTTCCACCTGAGCCCTCTCCCCATTTACTAGTTTAAAGTCCTTGTGACCACGCTATTTATCCTTTCCGCTAGGACCCTGGTCTCAGCCCGGTTCAGGTGGAGCCCGTCCCAACAGTACAGTTCCTTCCTGTCCCAATACTGGTGCCAGTGCCCCATGAAATGGAACCTCTCTTTCCCACACCACTCCTTTAGCCACACGTTGACTTCCCTAATCAGTTTGTCCCTACGCCAATTTGCACATGGCTCAGGTAATAATCCAGAGATTATAACCCTTGATGTCCTGTTCTTTAATTTAGCTCCTAGTTCCTAGTGCTCCCCAAACAGGACCTCTTGCCTACTCTTCCCTGTGTTGTTGGCCCCAACATGGACCACAACGACTGGATCCTCCCCCACCCTCTCCAGTATCCTTTCAAGCTGGTTCGAGATGTCCCTCACCCTGGCACCAGGTAGGCAACATACCATGTGGGACTCTCGATCTTGCTTACAAAGGATGCCATCTGTCCCCCTAATTATTGAATCCCCTCAAGTACCACATTACGCTTCCTCTCCTCCTCCTCTCCCCTTAGGACAGCCTCCTGCTCCAAAGTGCCATGGTCCACATTCTGGCTGTCCTTCCGACAGTCTTTATCCTTATCCTCACAGGTAGCAAGTACATTGTACCTGTTGGATAGGATCAGTTTCTGTGGATTCTTGTTCCCTTTCTTACCTGGGTTCCCCTTACTCTGCACACTATCTTTCACACCAACCCCGTTCTGAACCTGCACCTCTCTACGAGGTGTGACCGAGGTCTGGAGCAAACTGTCCAGATACTCTTCCCCCCTCCCTTATGTGTCGGAGTGTCTCCAACTCGCACTCCAGTTCAATGACTCTGAGCCGGAGACATTCAAGACGGAGACATCTCCTGCAGACGTGTTTGCTCGGGACAGTCTCGCTGTCCACAAACTCCCACATACTGCGGTCCAGACACACAACCTGCTCTGCCATATCTTAGTCTAAACTTGTTTTATTTATTTAATTAGTTAAAATCTTTATTCAACGATTTATTTATAGTTATATTAATTAGTTTATCTAGTTAAGTTTTTAATTTAATAAAGTACATTATAGTTTCCCGCTCCTTACAGCTGATAGCTGTTAACTGCTAACTGCCACTAACCATGCAGTTTCTTTTATGTTACAAGACAAAGCTAAATTCCAATCTGCTGATTACTTACCTAACTTACCTTATACCTACCAGTGAATTTCTCCTCTCCACCGATTCCTGCTCTCACCAAATTCATCCACTCTGCTTGCGATTCACTCCGATTGCGTTCACCCAGCTCTGTCTCCAAGCTCTGTTATTCAAGCTCTGTTTCTTAAAAATTGTAATTTTTATTAAAATGGATCAATTTGACACTCCACAAAATTAAAATGAGTTTTTCAGGGCCAGAACCTTTGCTTCGCAGTCAATACGCTGTTTAAACCCCAGTTACACCTAGTCCAACAAGGTCTAACTTTTAGTGGGGTATTTAACAGCGGTATTACCACGGAAGAGCCGAAGTTTTCGTCAGTTTCCCTGATTTCACAGATTACTCTGATTGCCGACTGTTGGGGGCGGAACCACAACGCAGCCAGCTTCGGAGCAGTGAATGACTGACCGCAACTTCAGGATTTCCGCGTTAGGATGTGCATGTGCTACATCCTGAAGTTACGGTCAGTTTCAAAGGCGTAATAACAGCGAACGCTGTTCGTTCTGGGCCAATATTTTGATATCTTGTCCAGACAGGGCCACAGTACTCCAGAGCACTGTTGATGATTCGTCAACCAGCTTAGTTCATTAATATGATCTGGGAGAATAGGCCTGTCACTGTGGGTTGGGATTCTACCCACTTAGCTCCTGATAATCCTGCAAGGCAGACAAGCAGCAGGAAGCTTACTAATGCTCTATGCTGGTAATTTGCACGGTTTTAGCTTGTCAAACTCCAGCAATATCCCTGGGCATGCTTGGGATCCTTAAGCTTTGGTTATTGTCAACCTGCACCTAAACTGTCTGAGTTTAGGTAAATTGGGTATGTCTCTACAGGGGAAGAATGCGCACTCGAAGTCAGGGAAACAGATCTACCTGGGTGGATTTCTCAGCAGTTTGGAGATGCTTAAGCTGCTTTTATATACCACTAAAAAGTTTAGTATTTCTGTTTAAATGTCAAATTATGCTAAAGGTAAAAAGTATTTTATAGGATTTGAGTGATGTGTGGATATAGTAGAAATGTATTTGCAGCAAAATGAAACAATTTACAATATTCTTCACTATGAATTGATAATGGTTAGTGGAGAAAGACCATTACTATTAAATCTGTTTTAATGGGAGCTATTTAGACAGATGCCAGCTTGTCACAAAGTCACTAACCGCAAGCAACAAGACGTGGATACACCCTTTCCTTGATCAGAGGATGCCAGAGTTAATCTTCAGCAATCCTGGGGCCTTGAAATCAGGGACTTGGGTGGGTTGTCTTTTCTCGCACTTCTTTCTGGGCCTGCTTATCTGTATCTAGGTAACACTACCTAGTTATTAATCAGTCGGTGAATGTGTGCTGCTATCAAGTTCAGCCATGTGCAGCATAAATCTCAAGCTGGGTAATAATAGCATTTTGAAGAAGGGTTCTGCTCAAAATGGTAAGCTGTGTTTTCTCCCTATAGATGCTGAGTGACTGCTTTGTATTTCCAGCGTTTTTCTGTTTTGGTTTCAGATTTTCAACATTTACAATTTTTTCTTTTTATAGGGTGTGGTGTGTTCTGTTTGAATAGTAATTCAGCTGCTTCATTAATCTGCTACATGTGCAAGCTGTTAAACAGCTTTTGGCTACTATAACAGTGTAGCATGCATTCTACCTAAATATGGAGAGAAAAAGTTACGCTAAATATAGAAGCTAAATGTGTAGCTGAGGTGCCATGAGCTATGACTGGAGAAGATGGCCTTGATCGTCTAAGAGCCACTCTGAGACTTCGCATTGTGGGCCCAATATAGGTGGGACGTTAAACTGCCTTAAAATGAAGGCATGTGGCAGCTGCCTGGGAAGCGAGCATTGACTTACATAATACAGTGCTAATGGTTGCAAATGAACTGAACATTCAGAGAGTGGAACCCTTTCCTATTTGTGTAGGGAATGGCATTGTGCGAGGGAGCAGCTATGGCCACCTCGATACAGTTTATAACCTCTTGGGCTTTCAGTCAGCCTGCCACACTGTAAAGCTGCGCAGCATTCTCCTGCTGCTGTCGATTGTTCCTGGGGAAGAAGATGAAGTTGCTTGCTTGAGTAAACGGGGCACTGTTTGTTTGCTTGTTTCCTTTGTACACTTTTGTACAGCTGCTTAGGTTACGTTGCTGATGTCATCATTGCAGTATTGTCAACCCCACCGCCTCATAAATCAGGAGACAAACTCTTAAAAATCATGAGATTTGGTACAGAAATCATGAGTTGCTATTTTCTTCAAACATAAATTAGACATGGGGATTCAAGGGATATGGGGATCGAGCGGGAAAGTGGAGTTGATGTAGAAGATCAGCCATGATCTTATTGAATGGCGGAGCAGGCTCGATAGGTCGTATGGCCTACTCCTGCTCCTAATTCTTATGCACTTATAAATCAATTGACAGTTGGTTTATAAACCTCATTAGTGGCTTTATTTATTCTCTAACAGGTCACAGCTCTTTACAAAAACTATATTACTGCATCTGAAAATGCTTTACAAAAAACCTTTTTAAAAATCCTACCTGTTATCACCACGTTGCTATGTTTGGGTATTCCTCTTGAGTTTCGGGCGGGTGAGTTTTCAGTACCAGGTAAGCGTGAAATTGTTGTATTCTGAACAAAAATTAAGACTTTGTAATGCTGGTATTTTCAAAGACTCAGCGAGGCGTGTGACAGTGCTAATGATATTGATGTGGTTCTGATGGTGGGTGATATTTGGGCTCAGGCCGCTGTAGGCTCGATACACAGGCCTGTCCCTGGAGTGGCAGCCACAGTCCCGCTCTGCAGTTTACCATTCCCATCACAGCACCAACAGTTGCATGTGCTCCGAAACTGCAGAATAAGTTCGACAAAGCCACCAAGGAGTTCCTGAAGCAGTCCAATGTGGTGAGTTCCCAGTTATTATAGTTATGTATTTCTACCATTTTTGATTCACTTTCCTGACGTTCACCGTGTCTCCTTTGATCTCTGAACGAGTGGCAGTTCCCACTCGCATCATCTCACTCCTGATAATGCTTTCAGCCCTTGAAGCACGCTCCACGCTCTTTCATTTGCATGATTTGAATTGAAGTGCTATGGGAAAGCAGTTATCACCATAGAATCATAGAAATTTACAGCACAGAAAGAGGCCATTCAGCCCATCTTGTCCGTGCTGGCTGACAAAGAGCAATCCAGCCTAATCCCACTTTTCAGCTCTTGGTCCATAGCCCTGTAGGTTACGGCACTTCAAGTGCATATCCAAGCACTTTTTAAATGCAATGAGGGTTTCTGCCTCTACCACCCTTTCAGGCAGTGAGTTCCAGACGCCCACCGCCCTCTGGGTGAAGAAATTTCTTCTCAAATCCCCTCTAAACGTCCGACCAATTACTTTAAATCTATGCCCCCTGGTTATTGACCCTTCTACTAAGGGAAATAGGTCCTTCCTATCCACTCTATCTTGGCCCCTCATAGTTTTATACACCTCAATTAGGTCCCCCCTCAGCCTCCTCTGTTCCAAAGAAAACAAACCCAGCCTATTCAATCTTTCCTCATAGCTAAAATTCCCCAGCTCAGGCAACATCCTCGTAAATCTCCTCTGTATCCTCTCTAGTGCAATCACATCCTTCCTGTAATGTGGTGACCAGAACTGCACGCAGTACTCAAGCTGTGGCCTAACCAGTGTTTGATACAGTTTAAGCATAACCTCCCTGCTCTTATATTTTATGCCTCGGCTAATAAAGGCAAGTATCCCGTATGTCTTCTTAACCACCTTATCTACCTGTCCTGCTACCTTCAGGGATCTGTGGACATGCACTCCAAGTTAGTGTGTCATTTGTGACCATGTCTGGCTAATGGCCCAGAAATTGATCTCGCTCTGTTCCCGCGGGGGTAAGCCTTCCCCGCGATCTCTCACCTCGCTTGTGCTTTTTCAGATCCAGCTCGCACAAACTTGATGTTCCAGACATCAGCCGGGCAGTGCTTGCGTATCCCACCGGCGTAGTGAATTCGTGCGAGCTGTGGGATCACGTGACTCAGTTAGAGCCAATGGCAGCACACCATCTTCCATTCATAAGTTTCACAGCACGGCTGTGAAATCTATGAATCTTACACCCCCCCAAAATAACAGCTAAACCTCAATTAAATTTAAAAAAAAACCATCACATTAATAAAATAAGTATAGTTAAATAAATTAACCATTTTAAATAAAAAATTAAATTTTTGAAAAAATTTAAAATCTTTTAAAAAGTTATAAAAATAAACTTACCTGTCTTTAAAGTCTCTAAAAAAGATAAACCTGTAAAAAAAAATTCAAAAAAAATACTTAATTCACTACTTACCTTGTTAAAAGTGGGTCTTACTCCTCCTTTTTACATTTCTAAAATCTTCAGTACTTACCTGCGCGTCCAAAGCATGAAGTGCACAGCGTGCGCGCAGCCTGTAGCGCGCACGCGATGCACCGAGGAACCGCCCCCTTTTCAAAAGAGCAATTGCCGGTTTTCAGCGCATGCGCAGGGCATGCAGAAAACCGGCAATTGCAGAGGGAATACGCGAGAGTACGCAGTGCGTACTCTCGCGCACCAGGATGAATTTTTGGGCCAATAAGTTTAAAGCTTGAGATACATAGATACATAGAAGATAGGAGCAGGAGTAGGCCATCCGGCCCTTCGAGCCTGCTCCGCCATTTAATGAGATCATGGCTGATCCTCCAATTCAGTATCCCGTCCCCACCTTCTCTCCGTAACCCTTAACCCCTTTTGCCTGTAGAAATATATCTAATTCCCTCTTAAATATATTTAATGAGCTGGCGTACACTGCCCTCTGTGGCAATGAGTTCCACAGGTTCACCACCCTCTGAGTGAAGAAATTCCCCCTCATTTCTGTCCTAAATGGTTTAGCCCTTATCCTTAAATTATGTCCTCTAGTTCTGTTCTCACCCGCCAAGGGAAACATTCCTTCTGCATCTAGTCTGTCTAGACCTGTCAGAATTTTATACACTTCTATGAGGTCCCCTCTCAATCTTCTAAACTCCAGTGTGTACATCCCTAAACTACATAGTCTCTCCTCATAGGTCAATCCCGCCATTCCTGGTATCAGCCTGGTGAATCGCCGCTGCACCCCCTCCATGGCAAGAACATCTTTCCTCAGATGAGGCGACCAAAACTGTACACAGTACTCGAGGTGTGGTCTCACCAGTGCCCTGTACAGCTGCAGCAAGGTATCCCTGTTCCTGTATTCCAACCCTTTTGCTATGAAGGCCAGCAAACCGTTTGCCTTCTTGACCGCCTGTTGCACCTGCATGCTCGCCTTCAGTGACTGGTGAACAAGAACACCCAGGTCTCTCTGTACTTCCCCCTCTCCCAATTTATTGCCATTTAAATAATAATTTGCCCTCCCGTTCCTGCACCCAAGGTGGATAACTTCGCACTTGTCCACATTATAGTGCATCTGCCATTTATCCGCCCAATCACCCAGTCTGTCCAAATCGCTCTGGAGCTTCCTGGTCTCCTCCTCTGAGCCCACCCCCCCTCCTAGTTTAGTGTCGTCTGCAAATTTGGAAATGCTGCATCCGACTCCCTGATCCAGGTCATTAATGTAAATTGTGAACAGCTGGGGACCCAGGACAGATCCCTGTGGTACCCCACTTGTTACTGCCTGCCATTCAGAAAATGAGCCGTTTATTCCAACTCTTTGTTTTCTATCTGACAGCCAGTTCTCTATCCACGTCAATACTTTCCCCTTTATCCCATGAGCTTCAATTTTCCGTGCTAATCTTTTATGTGGGACCTTATCGAAGGCCTTTTGGAAGTCCAGGTACACCACATCTACTGGCTCTCCCCCATCTATTTTACCAGTTACTCCCTCAAAAAATTCCAATAGATTAGTCAAGCACGATTTACCCTTTGTAAATCCATGTTGACTCTGTCCTATCCTGTCCCCATTTGCTAAGTGCTCCGCTATTTCATCCTTAATGATGGACTCCAGCATTTTGCCCACAACTGATGTAAGGCTTACAGGTCTGTAATTACCTGCTTTTTCCCTACCCCCCTTTTTGAATAGTGGGGTAACGTTAGCTACCCTCCAATCCATGGGCACTGTTCCCAAGTCTAATGAATTCTGAAAAATCATACTTAGTGCATCCGCTATCTCTAGGGCCACCTCCTTCAGTACCCTAGGATGCATGTTATCAGGCCCTGGGGATTTGTCCGCCTTCAATCCCTTTAGCTTCCTTAACACCATATCCTTAGAGATATTGATTTGCGTCAGTTCCTCCTTTGCCAATGTCCCTATTTTTCCCGATATCCCAGGGAGGTTTTTTGTGTCTTCTTTCGTAAAGACTGACCCAAAGTATGCATTTAGTTGGTCTGCCATTTCCTTATTTCCCGTTATATATTCCCCCGTATCTGACTGCAATGGACCAACTTTGGTTTTCACCAGTCTTTTCCTCTTGATATACTTATAAAAGCTTTTGGAGTTAGTTTTTATATTTTCCGCCAGCTTGCTTTCGTAAGCTATTTTGCCCCTCTTGATTAAGCCCTTTGTCCTCCTTTGCTCTATCTTAAACTGTTCCCAATCTTCCGCTCTGGTGCTTTTTTTGGCTATTTTATACGCCCTATCTTTGGATTTTATGCTGTCTCTAATTTCCCCTGTTATCCACGGTTGAGTCACCTTTTTAGATTTCCTTTTATGCCAGATTGGTATAAACAATTTTTGCAATTTTGTCATTCTATCTTTAAATGCTTGCCATTGTTTATCTACCTCCAGTCCTCCCAGGAACGTTGTCCAATCAGACCTACTCAGTTCCCGTCTAATGGCATCATAATTTCCCTTGTTTAAATTCAGGACCTTAGTCTCTGAGTCAATTTCTTCGCTCTCCATTTCGAGTGAGAAATCGATCATGTTATGATCGCTCTGACCCAAGGGTCCCCGTACAACAAGATTACTAATTAGTCCCTTCTCATTGCACAGTACCCAGTCCAATATAGCCTGTTCCCGAGTTGCTTCCTCGACATATTGATCCAGATAACCATCCCTTAAACACTCAAGGAATTCCTCCTACCACAAAACTGGTTCCAATGCCTCAAAAATTTAAAACCCTCCCTCTTACACCACTGCTCAAGCCACGTATTTAGCCTAACTATCCTGTTCTCTGTACTCTTACTAGCACGTGGCACTGGTAGTAATCCAGAGATTACTACCTTCGAGGTCCTACTTTTTAGCTTGGCTCCTAACTCCCTAAATTCTACTTGTAGGACCTCTTCCCTTTTTTTAGCTACGTCGTTGGTACCAACATGTATCACGACAACTGGCTGTTCCCCCTCCCCCTCCAGAATGTTCTGCACCCGCGCCGAGACATCCTTGACCCTTGCACCAGGGAGGCAACATACCATCCTGGAGTCTCGGTCGCGACCACAGAAACCCCTATCTATTCCCCTTACAATCGAATCCCCTATTACTATAGCCCTGCCACTCTTTTTCCCTCCCTTCTTTGCAACAGAGCCAGTCATGGTGCCATGAGCCTGGCTGCTGGTGCCTTCCCCCGATGAGTCATCCCCCCCGACAACAGCACCTAAGGCGGTGAACCTGTTGCTAAGGGAGACAACCCCAGGGGATTTCTGCACTACCTTCCTGCCCTTGCTCTGCCTTTTGGTCACCCATGTACTATCTACGCTGGCCTTAACCTGCGGTGTGACCAACTCACTAAATGTGCTATCCACAACCCTCTCAGAATCGTGGATGCTCCAAAGTGAGTCCATCCGCAGCTCAAGGGCCGTCATGCGGTCCCACATGAGCTGCAGCTGGACACACTTCCCGCACACATGGTTGTCAGGGACACAGGAAGCGTCCCTGATTTCCCACATGTTACAGGAGGAGCATGACACAGGTCCGAGCTCTACTGCCATGACTTAACCCTTATATTACTTTTTAATTTTCTAGTTTTAGTTTATTTATTGACTTTTGTTTTCCCGAAGCTTACTTAGACCAATGTAGACTGACAGATAAGATGATAACTATGTTTAGATATCTAATAGTTCAAGACCAAAACATGTATGTTTGCAGCATTCTTACAGATGTTTTGCGTATTTAATATGGAGTACCTGACATATCTCACTCATGTTTATGGTATTAAATCGAGACATTATATAATTGTTTTGACATGATATAACCGTAATTTTGCTTGATTTGCGTTTCCTTCCGCGCACTAACCAGACAAAGACCCTTTGTTTCTTTTGAAACTGGAAATGTATTTTTGGATTCACCCGTATCACCTGTTGAACGTGCGCTGCTATCGCAGTGCACAAGGCAGGCCTGTTGCACCGTATTCCTAAATGGGACAGCTGTCCGTGACATCATCGATTGGCCGTCGCCTGAGAAACTTTTGTTCCGCTGTCCAATAGCGTGGATCGAAACAAAAAAGGGGAGGAGCTCGTGGAGCAGGGAAACCTGGCGCTGGCGCTGTGTCTGGCAGCGTGGGAGGGCTGGGCCAGAGCGCTGTACCTGGTCCCTCAGCCATGAGTGCGAAGAGAGCGCTGGGGCGCAGGAATGGAACACCCACGACCTAAAGTTCCAATCCCTCTGCGCGTGCCCCCGGGGAGCGTTCTAATCCCCCTGGCCCATGCTGAGTGGCGCTGCCGCACACTGGCCGTGCTCTTCAACCCCCGCCCAACGTCATTGCACCATTCCCCGAGGGGGAAAGCGAGATTTCACCGTTGAATCGCAAGATCACGAGTTGGGTTAAATTTTCATTAAAAATCGCGCTAATCGCGAGAGTTGGCATTTACTGTCATTGGTAAAGAAAAAAAAACTTGTATTTATATACGCCTTTCACAGCCTCAGGGCATGCTAAAGTGTTTCATGCCAATGAATTACTTTGGAAGTGTAGTTACTTACTGTTTAACAGATGTGGCAACCAATTTGCATACATATTGCTGCCAGTTATTCATGAGGAAATTGATGAAGTTGCAAATTCAAGTAAACAGGGTGTTGGTCACTTGATTTTTACATATATGCACTGGTGTTTGTCATAGTTTGCTAATGCGGTACTGAGGGAGTGCTGCAGTATTCGATGTACCATCCTTCTATGAGACATTTAACTGAGGCCCTGTCTGCCTGCTCCCACATGCTATTTTTTTTAAAGAGCAGGGAGTTCTCCCAAACAACACTTGTTAATGTAACCATGTTAAACATTATTGACATTTTTCAAAGTTTCAAACAACTTCACACAGAATTATTTAACAGCAGCAAAAACAACAATAGCACCAAGAGTAATAAATAACACAACAGCAACAACATGAATGAGAAGAACAATTACAAAAGCATATCAAACTATTTACAAGTGTCCTCAAACAATACCACCAAACAGATTAATCGATCATTCATTTTACAATGCCACCAGCTAGACAAATAGGACGAGATTCCATGAAAATAGAGATCTGCTGCCGCAAGGCTTACACAGTGCGGAGACTGTCCGTGCTGTATTGCAAGTCCATTGGCAGGATAGGCGCACCAACGTCAGTGTTCTCGCTCAGGCCAATATCCCCAGCATCGAAGTTTTGACCACGCTCGATCAGTTCCGATGGATGGGTCACATTGTCCGCATGCCCGTTACGAGACTCCCAAAACAAGCACTCTACTCAGAGCTCCGACATGGCAAGAGAGCCCCAGGTGGGCAGAGGAAATGCTTCAAGGACACCCTCAAAGCCTCCTTGAAAAAGTGTAACATCCCCACCGACATCTGGGAATCCCTGGCCCAAGACCGCATAAAGTGGAGGAGAAGCACCCGGGAAGGCGGCGAACACCTCGAGTCTCTTCGCCGGGAGCAAGCGGAAGCCAAGTGCAAGGAGCGCACGTCAACCAGTGCACCCCACCCACCAGCCCCTTCAACCACCGTCTGCCCCACCTGTGACAGAGACTGTAGGTCCCTGCATTGGACTCATTAGTCACCTGAGAACTCATTTTTAATGTGGAAGCAAGTCATCCTCGGTTCCGAGGGACTGCCTAAGAAGAAGATTGGCGCAGCGAGGTAAGTGCCAAATCCTCTTGGCGCCAGGAGCCACCCAAGGATGAGACCAAGAGGAGGGAAATTTGAGATTTGTGAAAAGCATGTGTTATATGGGCTGCATGTTTAAAACCTGTTTCATGGCTGCAGGGTAGGAAAAGAATTAAAGTAGGATGCTGGTGCAGCATATGAGAACTGGCATTCTTGGGAAGAATTGCCTTTTTCCGTGTCGTGCATTGAATAAGAAGATAACTATTATGTGATGCGGCAAATGAACGTGCTGCACTATTATAACATTTTGTTCTTCCTTCCCACAGGTCCACAGCAACCTGAGGAGACAGAGGCTGCAGAGGGCACTGAGGCAATGACTGAGCGGGAGGAGTAACAGGGTTGGCCAGGAGGAGGAAGAGATGGCTGCGTGCCCCAGGGGTTGGACAGGCAAAGTGGCATTGGCACTCCTGCCCTCACACTGCACCACGAGGGTGCTGATGTGCGGGGGACGCTTGACCGCAGCCAACTTCCCTGCACCCCTCCTCTGAGTCCACCCTCCTCTCCAACTCCCGTCCCCTCGGGCTCTGGTGAGACACAAGTGCCTTCCCTCTCACAGGCAGCCACGGAGCCTATGAGAGGGAACCTGCAGTCCGAGCTGTCAGGGGATGAGGGACCATTGGGAGGTAAGGGAAATGCGTCCCTGTCCATTTAAGAGGGGGTAGGCGCCGGGCCCAGCGTGAGGATGACTGGGAGGAGGATTACCGGGATCCAAGAATGAGAAGGTAGATGATTGAGGAGGATTGCAGGTACCTGCGACATCTCAGGTCCATTGACTGTAATTTGACGCTCCTCAGACGATAGTACAGAAGTTGGACAACCTCTGCTGGCTTGTTGCGCGGGCAGTTGACTTACTTGCCGCAAGTACAACTGTACTGTAGCTGATGCCTGTGTCCCCGCCTTGCAGTACCACCCGTTGCGGAGACAGTCCAGGGCTATGAGGGACATACTGCTGACGAGCCAGAAGGAAGCAGTTCCCAGAGACACCTCCTTCCACCCTTAGGCTTTGTCCCAGATGCTCAGGCCTTGCAAGATCCAGCTTCTGAGGACGATCCTCCAGTGATGCAGCCCGCAGCTGCCAGTAGTTACAGCCCACCCACTCCTCATCTCCCCTCAGAGCAACATCCAGAACCCAGCTCCCAACTCCCTGATCCCGACCGATATATCACAGAGGCACAAAGTTTCGTGCACATGGAAGGGCGAGGCGCAGGAGGGAATAAGGTGCCCCTCTCATGTCGCGTCCACCTCCTCCCGTGCAGTCTCACACACAGCTGACCCTCAGGCACACTTCGGACACTTGTAAATAGTTTGACATGCTTTTGGAATTGTTCTTCTCGTTCATGTTGTTGCTGTTGTGTTATTTATTGTTTTGATTACTCTTGGTGCTATTGTTGTTTTTGCTGCTGTTAAATAATTCTGTAAGAAGTCGTTTGAAACTTTGAAAAATGTTAATGTTTAACATGGTTACATTTACAAGTGTTGTTAATAATCTTATTAGAAGTCATTTGCAACTTTTTGATATTTTACTACTTTTGGACTACATTTACAACTGTTGTTACAGGAGAAATCTAGCACTACTTTTAAAACATACCACTACTTCTAAATTGACTATCTCAGACCAGTGTTACCACTAATGGTGCTCAGTTCACAGGCAGTGATGTGTACACGTTCAGTGTAGAATGTTCGCTTGCCACTGTTAATAAAGTCCTGTCATTTATATTTTGTTGCACTATTACAAACATATGGACTACTTCTTTGTTAATTCTTTCTGATGAGAATGCACAGTTTCTCACTCCCATCTGCGTTAATTTGTTGAACGTTGTTGTTTAAACTATTGCATTAATTAAAGGTTCCACTTTAAATCTTGCCTGTCCTTCCTTATATTTGCGCCATGACTTGGAATCATTCCACGGCTACATTCACGACTTCCTGATCCACCTCAATTCTGCTGGTGGAGTCCCTAGGGGGGCGCTGACTGGAGGTGGTTTAGGTGCTGTGTAGTTCCTGTGGGGGGTGCTGTCTAGAGGTGGTTTCAGTGCCATGTAGTTCCTGTGGGGGGCGTTGTTTAGAGGTGGTTTGGGTGCTGTGTAGTTCCTGTGGGGGGCGCTGTGTGGAGGTGGTTTGGGTGCTGCATAGTTCCTGTGGGGGGCGCTGTCTAGAGGTGGTTTCAGTGCCATGTAGTTCCTGTGGGGGGTGCTGTCTAGAGGTGGTTTGGGTGCTGTGTAGTTCCTGTGGGGGGCGCTGTTTAGAGGTGGTTTGGGTGCTGTGTAGTTCCTGTGGGGGGCGCTGTTTAGAAGTGGTTTGGGTGCTGTGTAGTTCCTGTGGGGGGCGCTGTTTAGAGGTGGTTTCAGTGCCATGTAGTTCCTGTGGGGGGTGCTGTCTAGAGGTGGTTTGGGTGCTGTGTTGTTCCTGTGGGGGGCACTGTCTGGGGGTGGTTTCAGTGCCGTGTAGTTCCTGTGGAGGGCGCTGTCTGGAGGTGGTTTGGGTGCTGTGTAGTCCCTGTGGGGGGCACTGTCTGGGGGTGGTTTCAGTGCCGTGTAGTTCCTGTGGAGGGCGCTGTCTGGAGGTGGTTTGGGTGCTGTGTAGTCCCTGTGGGGGGTGCTGTTTGGAGGTGGTTTGGGTGCTGTGTCGTCCCTGTGGGGGGTGCTGTCTAGAGGTGGTTTCAGTGCCGTGTAGTTCCTGTGGGGGGTGCTGTCTAGAGGTGGTTTGGGTGCTGTGTTGTTCCTGTGGGGGGCACTGTCTGGGGTTCGCTTCAGTGCCGTGTAGTTCCTGTGGGGGCCATTGGCTAGAGGTGATTTCGGTGCCGTGTAGTTCCTGTGGAGACGCTGTTATGAGGTTGTTTCAGTGCCGTGTAGTTCCTGTGGGTGGTGCTGTCTGGGGCTGGTTTCATTGCCGTGTAGTTCTTGTGGGGGCACTGTCTAGAGGTGCTGTTGATGCTGTGCAGTCCATGTAGCGTAGTGATAATGTCAATGGGCTAGTAATCCAGAAACCTGGACTAATGATCCAGAGACGTGAGTTCATAATCCCACCACGGCAGCTGGGGAATTTAAATTCAGTTAATTAAATAAATCTGGAATAAAAAGCCAGTATCAGTAATGGTGACCATGAAACTATTGGATTGTCGTAAAAACCCATCTGGTTCACTAATGTTCTTTAGGGAAGGAAATCTGCTGTCCTTACCTGATCTGGCCTATATGTGACTCCAGACCCACAGCAATGTGGTTGACTCTTAACTGCCTTCTGAAATGGCCTAGCAAGTCACTCAGTTGTAACTAACCGCTATGAAACATAATAAGAATGAAACCGGACAGACCACCTGGCATCGACCTCGGTACTGGCACACCCAGCCCAGTCAACCCTGCAGAGTCCTCCTCACCAACATCTGGGGACTTGTGCCAAAATTGGGTGGGGCTCACTTTCGAGAGGTGGTTTCAGTGCCATGTAGTTCCTGTGGGGGGCACTCTCTGGGGGTGGTTTCAGTGCTGTATAGTGGTCATTTCGGTGCCATGAAGTTCCTGTCTAGTGGTGATTTTAGTGCCCTGTAGTTCCTGTGGGGGGCGCTGTCTAGAATTGGTTTCAATGCTGTGTATTGCCTGTCGGCGCGTCCAGAGGTGATTTGGGTGCCGTGTAGTTCCTGTAGGGAGCACTGTCTAGAGGTGCTTTCAGTGCCGTGTAGTTCTTGTGAGGGGCACGATCTGGAGGTGGTTTCGGTGCCGTGTAGTTCCTGTGGGCGGCAGTGTGTAGAGGTGAATTCAATGCCGTGTAGTTCCTGTGGGAGTGGCCGCTGTCTGGAGGTGGTGTCGCTGCCGTGCAGTTATTGTGGGGGGCGCTGTCTAGAGATGGTTTCATTGCCGTGTAGTTCCTATGGGGTGGCCGTGGCTGGCTTTCTCGAGTGCCGTGTAGTACATGTAGTTCCTGTGGGGGGCGTTGTCTAGAGGTGATTTCGGTGCAGTCACGTTCCTGTGGGAGGCGCTGTCTCAAGACGGTTTCCGTGCCGTGTAATGCCTATGGGGGGGTGCTGTCTGGGAGTGGTTTCAGTTCCGTGTAGTTCCTGTGGGGTGCGCTGTCAAGAGGTGGTTCCAGTGCCGTGCAGTTCCGGAGCAGGGCGCTGTTTAGATGTGGTTTCAGTTCCGTGTAGTTCCTGTGGTGGGCGCTGTCCAGAGGTGGTTTCAGTGTTGTGCAGTTCCTGTGGGGGGCGCTGTCTGCGGAAGGGAGTCGGTGCTATGTAGTTCCTGTGGGGGGTGCTGTTTGGGGAGATGGGGTCGGTCAGTTCCTGTGGGGGGCGCTGTTTGGGGAGATGGGGTTGGTCCCGTGCAGTTCCTGTGGGGGGCGCTGTTTGGGGAGATGGGGTTGGTCCCGTGCAGTTCCTGTGGGGGGCGCTGTTTGGGGAGATGGGGTTGGTCCCGTGCAGTTCCTGTGGGGGGCGCTGTCTTGGGCGGGTGGGGTGTCGGTGCAGTGCAGTTTCTGTCGGGGGCGCATTCTGAGGAGGTGGGGTCGGTGCCGTGCAGTTCCTGTGGGGGGCGCTGTCTAGGAAGGGTGTGTGGGGTCGGTGCCGCGTAGTTCCTGTGAGGGGCGCTGTCTGGGGTGGGTGTGTGTGGTCGGTGCCGTGCAGTTCCTGTGGGGGGCGCTGTCTGGAGATGGTGTCTGGGGTGGGTGCCGTGTAGTTCCTGTGGGGGTGCTGTCTGGGAAGGGTGTGTGGGGTCGGTGCCGTGTAGTTCCTGTGGGGGCGCTGTCTGGGGTGGGTGTATGGGGTCGGTGCCGTGTAGTTCCTGTGGGGGGCGCTGTCGGGTGGGTGTATGGGGTCGGTGCCGTGTAGTTCCTGTGGGGGCGCTGTCTGGGAAGGGTGTGTGGGGTCGGTGCCGTGTAGTTCCTGTGGGGGGCGCTGTCTGGGAAGGGTGTATGGGGTCGGTGCCGTGCAGTTCCTGTGGGGGTGCTGTCTGGGAAGGGTGTGTGGGGTCGGTGCCGTGCAGTTCCTGTGGGGGGCGCTGTCTGGGAAGGGTGTGTGGGGTCGGTGCTGTGTAGTTCCTGTGGGGGGCGCTGTCGGGTGGGTGTATGGGATCGGTGCCGTGTAGTTCCTGTGGGGGCGCTGTCGGGTGGGTGTATGGGGTCGGTGCCGTGTAGTTCCTGTGGGGGCGCTGTCTGGGAAGGGTGTGTGGGGTCGGTGCCGTGTAGTTCCTGTGGGGGGCGCTGTCTGGGAAGGGTGTATGGGGTCGGTGCCGTGCAGTTCCTGTGGGGGTGCTGTCTGGGAAGGGTGTATGGGGTCGGTGCCGTGTAGTTCCTGTGGGGGTGCTGTCTGGGAAGGGTGTGTGGGGTCGGTGCCGTGCAGTTCCTGTGGGGGGCGCTGTCTGGGAAGGGTGTGTGGGGTCGGTGCTGTGTAGTTCCTGTGGGGGGGCGCTGTCTGGGAAGGGTGTGTGGGGTCGGTGCCGTGTAGTTCCTGTGGGGGCGCTGTCTGGGAAGGGTGTGTGGGGTCGGTGCTGTGTAGTTCCTGTGGGGGGGCGCTGTCTGGGAAGGGTGTGTGGGGTCGGTGCCGTGCAGTTCCTGTGGGGGGCGCTGTCTGGGAAGGGTGTGTGGGGTCGGTGCCGTGTAGTTCCTGTGGGGGGCGCTGTCTGGGAAGGGTGTGTGGGGTCGGTGCTGTGTAGTTCCTGTGGGGGCGCTGTCTGGGAAGGGTGTGTGGGGTCGGTGCCGTGCAGTTCCTGTGGGGGGCGCTGTCTGGGGAGGGTGCGTGGGTTGTGCGCCTGCGCGGGGGAGGGGGCCCTGGACTCAAAACAACAACTGTCGGCGGCCGAGGCTGAAGTCGGGGCCTGAGTGCAGGCCTGTCCGTCCCGACCAGATCGCTGAGGTAGGGTGAGCTGGTGCGGGTTAGCGGCGGTGGCTTTCACCCTCTGTGTGGGTCGACATCAGCCCGGAGGCCGGGCTCGGGTGTCGAGGCCGGGAGCGGTGGTGCTCAGCGATGGTGAAGCTGAACTTGTCCCAGCTCCCCCCCCCCCCGGCCCCGCGCTCTCCTCAGCGGCCGGTGTGTAAATGGCGTCAGTTGTGCTGCTGGGTCCCCGGGAGGCCCCTCGCTGTGGCGGGGTTTGTTGTTGTCGGGTGCTCCCCGCTGTCAGTGAGTGAGTGTTCCTCCCCGGGTGGTAGTCCGCCCGCCCTGGGGTGCAGGCCCTTTGATGAAACACTCTGCAATCCGCCCCTGACAGGCCTTTGATACAGCGCCTTTAACGTAGTAAAACGTCCCCAATGCGCTTTTCAGGAGTGCTGTCGAACAAAATTTGACACCGAGCCACCTAAAGAGATATTACGACAGGTGACCAAAAACTTGGTTAAGGAGGTAGATTTTAAGGAGCGTCATAAAGAGGTTTAGGCAGGGAATTCCAGAGCTTAGAGCCAAGGCAGCTGAAGGCAGGGCTGCCAGTGGTGGGGCGATTATAATCAGGGATGCTCAAGAGCCCAGAATTGGAGGAGGGTAGATATCTTGGGGGGTGGGGTTGGAGGAGATTACAGAGAAAGGGAGGGGCGAGGCCATGGAGGGATTTGGAAACAAGGATGAGAATCTTGAAACATGGATTGACTCCGGCGTTTCCATTTCCATTTGATCCCCCCCCCCCCCCCCGGGTCAAATACACCCCTGTGCAAATGCACTTGGCGTTACTGTCTTGAAGTTTTATCGTTTTGTGGCATTTGATGCTAAATGCATATTAAGAAGGAGCTGTCATGTGCATGCTTGATTGCAGAGGGAGTGTGTGTGTTTTTAAAAATGGGAGGTATTAGAAATAGTGGATGTTAACTTTTCTGTTAATGGTGCTTTTTCTCTTCATGCATCTGGTAACGTCTCCATAAAGGATTTTATTTACACCTTTTAGATGTTGATTATTCTAAACTGGATTTACTTTGAAATATGGACATTGCATGTTTCCTTGATGATGCAGCGCATTGCACTGGAGATATTTCGGTGCCCAAAATCAGCTGTAACCTCCGACATCGCCGAATTATTTTAGAGCCACTGCTGTGACAGAAATTAATTAACATTTATTATTACAAGTAACTGTTTAATATTTTAAGTTATTTCTGTTTTTAAGCATTTTTCAAACAATATTTGAAAATTTCCATGGTTCTGACATCTTTAATTGCATATAAATAGCAACATTAGAATGTTGTAGGATGTTATAAATATGCCATCTTAAAATATTTGTTTGACAATTGCAAAAGACCTTCAAAGTTTTAACTTGCACTTGTTTAATCTTATGGGTTACGGAAGTGGCGTGGATTGACTTTTTTTTTTAATTTAGTTGATTTGAATTTTTTTCTTAGTGAATTGGGGATTAGATTTTAAATAGACTGTTGTTTAAAAAAAATATGTAAAGTACTGGAATATGATATGCTGTTGCCTTCAAGAGCATCTGTAAACAGACAGCAAAGTTGGAAATAAAAAGGAAAAAAACTGCAAATGCTAGAAATTGGATGTAAAACTAAAAATAGTGGAAGTAAACAGCAGGTTAGTCAAAATATGGCTCAAAGCTTTAGTTCTAAGACGCTCCCTCTGAACTAGAGCTGGGTTGTGCCAGTTTATTAAATGCACTCTGTTGAAAGATTGACTTCCTGTTCAGCAACCATTTCTAACTGTTGTCATTTCCTCAATAATATTGACTTGAGTACTCTGAAGAGCAGAGAACAAAGTGCTTAATTTTCCAAAAAGAGGGGTAAGCCAAAAAATGATGACTGTTCAAGATGGCCTCTAATTTCATGTCTTGACTGTTATCATTGTGTTCAAAACCTTTTACAGAATTGACTTGGTTTAGATCCTGTTCTCCTGATATTTTAATATCAAATTGTATTTTGAAATGGAGTTTTAGCCTTGGCTAAAAAATATATTTTGGCGGGCTTGGGTCCTCTTAAGTGGGACTGTATGAAATTGTAGCCAAGGAATGGAGACATGAGCAGAAAGTAGTTTTGTTCTTGGAATGACTTATCCGAATATTGAATTTACTTATTTTAAGTTAGCATAACTATAAATTATATTTATACGTACAATTCTTGCCGATCTATAACTATATAATATAGGAAAGTGAGAGCATGGGCAAGATGGACTTCTTCCAAACGTTTGTGTTTGATTTCCACTACGTGTTCTCTGTTGTAGTCAGTACTTCGGCCTAGTTGAGATTGGGGACTCAGGTGCAAATCAGCATCTGACATCTCAGTTGGACAGCACACTGATGCACCAAAACACTCAGCCTTGTTGTTGCCACTTTTTTTTTTGCAAAAGTCACAATTCCTCACCACCTGTTAATTTAAAATTAATAGCGCATGATAGCCATTTAGCTCAGGCAAGGTGACAGTCCAGGCTGAGCTTCTTGTGCTGGTAATGTAATATAAAAAATAAAGTAAAACATTTATATATCATATCTAGCGTTCAATTAAGATGCATTTTAGATTGTTGGTTTAATTTCAGTGAGAGTGTGTGTTTGTTTAGATTGGTGAATTCAACATGTAGGTATCACATTGGGCATATGTATCACTTATTACTGAGTCACAATTAGATTTTAGGATTTGACAGATTGATGAATGTGTGTTGTGAAATTATTTTCATTTGCATTGAGCTCATAGGAATGGTGAGTTTTTTTTGCTCGTAAAAGTGAAAGCTTCCCTGATGGTTGAGGTGATTAAGACAATGAGTAGGTGACTCATACAGACCAGAAAGATCTCAGCTGGGATGGTGGTAGGGCATATCAATTTGCTTCATTACCCCCAGATTAGGGAGGGAATAATCCACCTGGGTTCCCATCCCACTCATGGTTGCAAGCCTGGGACCCCACCCCTGCTTGAAGTGTCCTTGTCTGGGCGTTGGAGGAGGAAATGACTGGGCTCAGCTGTGATGCTGTGTGGCCAAATGGCCTGCCAACAGTTTGTCTAGGCTGGAAGATGAATGGCTGTTCAGGCGAGGTATTGGAAGGAGCTTGTCTTGTCTGTGGAACCGTGCTCCAGGAAGAAGTCCGTGCCTTCAGGACAAGGGAGAAAATTAGCAAAAAAAAGGGAAACTGCAAAAATGCTAACTGTCACTAAATTGGTTTTAGCTTACTTACTGCGCCAGGTTTTGGTGTAGCATAGCATCTAACGGCGTCTGCCATTAGTTAGACTTGCCTGGCAACCTTCTGCTCAAAAAAATTTTGCCCACTAAGATGCTGAAAATGCGAGCTGATAATGGCGCAGCGAGGGAAACAGGACATCTGGGTTCTGAGTGAACAGGGCAACCAAAAGGCTATCTCCTTAACCAATGAGATTTAAGGATTGGGAAATAAACAGCAGAAGGACTGAGAAGGCAGGTGAGTTCAATGTCAACTCAGTTACAGAAAGAGAGGGAAGGAAAGATTGGATTAAGAGAGAGAGAAAAAAGAGACAAGAAAAGTAAGATTTAAAATTTGACATTTTTAAAATCTCCTGAAACAATTCACAGCATTAAGGAATGAGACTCCACGCTTTTATAATAGTTAATTTTCGGTGCCAGAGAGGTTGATTGGCAGTCATTAACACTTATATTATTAAAAGGGTACTTGCACTACTAATTACTAGCCCTAAATATCTGCGGTGGGTTTAGTTCGTATCTACCGCGTAAATACAGCAACTTCACGATATTCAATGCATGTCAATGGTGAGGCAGACAGAGAAATGCCGTTTTCACGAAGCTAACGGTGGAGTGGCGCAACTCGGACAGCGACTTTTGGATATTGGCATTTAACTGCGCCTGAAAGGGCTATACTGTTTACGAATGAATAGTGGCGAGCGCCATTAGCCTCACTGTTATTTTGACAGCAAAATCTGGCACAATATTTTTTGAAATGCTGAATAGGATAGAGCTTTTCAGTTGGACCTTTTCTCATAAAAATAATTCAATACTAATTTTCTTAATAGCGAGTTTTTAAAATAATTTTACTAAAAGTTTCCTATAAGTTTTGATATCACTTGCTGATATTTGAGCCCTGCACAACCTAATTGATGGGTGTTTTTAATTTGGGATGCGATGTATGCTTATTTAGGGTGGGAATGATGAAAATTTACTGGCACTATTTGACTTGCTTGGTAAAGTGTGCTTCTGGTTGGCTGACTATTAAACAGTTTCATGTAGCCTCCATCAGCCAGGATATTTTGACATAGTACAGCGATATTAAGTGATAGTACATCCATTCAGTGCAATATATAAAATGTATGCACCTTCAGTAAATAGGCACAAAAGCAATGATGCTGCTTGTGTTTGTCTTTTTTTAACAAAAGGCTCCTCGATAGCACTGTGTGCCAGCTTGCCAACAGCGAAGCAGAAGATAAATTTGCTCCTGTGATTTTTCTCGACACAAATCCTTAATTATACCTGGGGGAGTCTGGATGTTGATCAGATGAAATTGGGGAAAGCAGGAGGGAGGGGTGGATACGAAGCAAATGACATGTATTTTCCCATGGAAGAAGGGAACAAAAGTTGTAAGTTGACCTGGGCTGCTCTTACCTACTCTTAGTGGGTGGTTAGAGAGCAGTATTGGCAGAGGGCGGAGAGTAAGTTTCCTTCCAGTGTTCTTCGTTTGGGGGCTGTTATGGAGTACCTGAAAGTGGTGACTCAAACTGAGGAGTGGTTCCACAGGGGTTGTTAGCCGTCTTGTACTTTGCCCAAGTAGCCATCATTCTTGCATAAGAATGGACAATGATTATTGGTAGGTTACCAACCATGACAGTCAAGCCAATCCTGATCTCCCCTGAGATCTGCATATTTCCAGTGATTGAGTGGGAGCCATGACTGATTTTTTCCCCCCCCTCCTCCTTCCCTTGCTTGTTGATCCTAAGACTAGTTGTTGTACCATCTCCAAGGATCGAACCGTGGATGTTTCTTGGTCTTTATCGTTCAGAATGCACCATATATGCATTTACTCATTTAAGCAATTGGTAAAGACCAAAATCTTTTTTTATTGCATGAACTTGAAAAAAGTAGATAGTTTGAGAAGAGATTTGGTCATTCAGTGGCTTGTAGATCCCTTACAGTATACTAGCAATGCAGGTTTAGTGTCTGTGTGGGAAGTGGCTTCAGATTTTGGGTGATACTAAACTGGTTTGTAAAGTT
This sequence comes from Squalus acanthias, assembly GCA_030390025.1. Taxonomy (NCBI): domain Eukaryota; kingdom Metazoa; phylum Chordata; class Chondrichthyes; order Squaliformes; family Squalidae; genus Squalus; species Squalus acanthias. The sequence continues at coordinate 112,617,270 of CM059425.1, read as the reverse complement.
GGGTGTGGAGGCCCAAACTGACTCCAAAGCAGAGTGAGATTTTCTCAACAGCAACAACTTGCATTTATATAGCACCTTTTAATGTAGTAAAACGTTCCAAGGCGTTTCACAGGAGCGTTATCAAACAAACACCAACACTGAGCCACATAAGGAGATATTGGGACAGGTGACCAAAAGCTTGGTCAAAGAGGTAGGTTTTAAGGAGCGTCTTAAAGGAGGAAAGAGGTATAGAGGCGCAGGGGTTTAGGGAGGGTATTCCAGAGCTTGGTGTCTAGGCAGCTGAAGGCACAGCCGCCAATGGTGGAGCGATTTAAAATCGGGGATGTGCAAGAGGCCAGAATTGGAGGAACGCCGAGATCTGTGAGTTTGTCGGGCTCTAGATGTTAGAGAGAGGGAGGGGCGAGGCCCTGGGGGGGATTTGAACGCAAGGAGGAGGATTTTAAAATTGAGGCATTGCAGGACTGGGAGCCAATGTAGGTCAGTGAGCACAGGTGATGGGTGAATGGGACTTGGTCCGCGTTACGATACAGGCAGCAGAGTTTTGGGTGAGGTCAAGTATACGGAACATGGTAGGTGGGACGCCGACCAGGAAAACATTGGAATAGTTGAGTCTAGAGGTAAAAAAGGCATGGATGAGGGTTTCAGTAACAGATGAGCTGAGGCAGGGGTGGAGTCGGGCAATGTTACGGAGGTGGAAGTAGGCGGCCTTGGTGATGGAGAGGGTATGGAGTTGGAAGCTCGGCTCAGGGTCATAGACATAGAAGATAGGAGCAGGAGTAGGCCATTCGGCCCCTCGAGCCTGTTCCGCCATTTAATGAGATCATGGCTGATCATCCAAATTCAGTCCCCTGTCCCTGCTTTCTCCCCATATCCCTTGATCCCTTTAGCCTTAAGAAATATATCTAACTCCTTTTTGAATATATTTAATGAATTGGCCTCAACTGCCTTCTGTGGTAGAGAATTCCACAGGTTCACCACTCTCTGGGTGAAGAAATTCCTCCTCATTTCTGTCCTAAATGGCTTACCCCTTATCCTTAGACTGTGACCCCTGGTTCTGGACTCCCCCGCCATCCATGGCAAGAACGTCCTTCCTCAGATAAGGCGACCAAAACTGCACACAATACTCAAGGTGTGGTCTCACCATGGCCCTGTACAACTGCAGCAAGACATCCTTGCTCCTGTACTCGAATCCTCTCGCTATGAAGGCGAGCATACCATTTGCCTTCTTAACTGCCTGCTGCACCTGCATGCTTACCTTCAGCGACTGGTGCACAAGGACACCCAGGTCTCGTTGCACTTTCCCTTTTCCCAATCTATTGCCGTTCAGATAATAATCTGCCTTCCTGTTTTTGCCACCAAAGTGGATAACCTCGCATTTATCCACATTATACTGCATCTGCCATGCATCTGCCCAATCACCCAACCTGTCCAAATCATACTGGAGTCTCTCTGCATCCTCCTCACAGCACACACGCCCACCCAGCTTTGTGTCGTCTGCAAACTTGGAGATATTACATCTAGTTCCCTCGTCTAGATCATTAATATATATTGTGAATAGCTGGGTCAGATAGATTGCCACGGTTGGAAACGGTCTGGTTCAGCCTCAGACAGTTGCTAGGGAGAGGGATGGAGTCGGTAGCTAGGGAATGGAGTTTGTGGCGGGGACCGAAGACAATGGCTTTGGTCTTTCTAATATTTAATTGGAGGAAATATCGGCTCATCCAGTACAGGATGTCGGACAAGCAGCATGACAAATCGGAGACAGTGGCGGGGTCGAGAGAGGTGGTGGTGAGGTAGAGCTGGGTGTCGTCAGCGTACATGTGGAAACTGACGCTGTGTTTTCGGATAATTTTGCCGAGGGACAGCATGTAGATGAGAAATAGGAGGGAGACAAGGATAGATCCTTGGGGACAGCAGAGGTAACGGAGTGGGAAGAGAAGCCATTGAAGGATAGATAGGAATGGAATCCAGCAAGGAAATCTCATTCCACTTTGTTCTAGTGTCAGTCTGGTCCTGACACTGAATTCAGCCTGTATTTACACTGTAACTGTAGCATTAATGAGAAATGAAACCGCTTTGCTTTGACACTGCAGCTGTCTGAATGCATCTTTCGAAATCCAAAAGCAGGAAAATGTCCACCATAGATTTGTGATGGTTGAATATGTTTTCGTATTACTTCGATAAAATTGCATGCAGATGCTTGTTGATTGATGTCTAAGCTTATTAGAAATGAGAGGAATAAAACATCTAACCATATAAGTGTGAAACTGTGTATCACAAAACCATTACGATACACTGTTGAAAATAAAACTGGAAGTTTGGGGCAGTACCTTATGCTTGGAGTGGTAGAATACAACTTCATGTCTGCAGTTCCTTACAGTGAGTTTCCAAACTCCATTTTCCCATTGTGGGGCATTGCAGAGTGAAGCAACAGCGCAAAAGAGAGTCCCGAAGGCTGTGCTGCCTGCCTGGTGCCAGGGTTAAGGCTGTCTCCTTGTGGCTGGAGAAGAACTTGGAGTGGAAGGGGAGGATCCAATTGTCGTGGCCCATGTAGGAACCAATGACACAGGTAGAACTAAGAATGAGGTTCTGCTGAGGGAGTTTGAGGCGCTAGGGTCTAAATTAATAAGCAGAACCTCAAGGGTAATAATCTCTGGATTACTACCTGAGCCACACGCAGATTGGCATAGGGTCAAGCAGATCAGAGAGGTAAGAGTGGTATGGGAAGAACGGGTTTCAATTCATGGGGCACTGGCACCAGTACTGGGGAAAGAGGGAGCTGTTCCATTGGGACGGGCTCCACTTAAACCCGGCTTGGACCAGTGTCCTGGCGAATTGAATAACTAGGACAGTAGATAGGACTTTAAACTAAAAAAAGGGGTCAGATGAGGGGAAATTTAGAAATCTAAAGTGAAAGGTGAAGGCAATAGAGTAGTGTAGCGATTTGGGTAAAAATAAGCAGAGTGTGACAGGAAGGGACAGAGAGTTTAACGGTAGCAGTGCAGCAGAGAATAATGGTAAAACATTTAAACTAAAGGCTCTTTATCTGAATGCACGAAGCATCCGTAACAAGATAGATTAACTAATGGCACAAATAGAGATAAATGGGTTTGATCTAATAGCCATTACAGAGACATGGTTGCAAGGTGGCCAAGGTTGGGAACTAAATGTTCCAGGGTACTTGACGTTTCGCCAAGACAGGCAGAATGGAAAAGGAGGGGGAGTAGCCTTGATAATAAAGGATGACATAAGGACAGTAGCGAGAAAGGATCTCGGCTCGGAAGATCAGGAAGTAGAATCAGTATGGGTGGAGATAAGGAATAACAAGAGGCAGAAAACACTGGTGGGAGTAGTATATAGGCCCCCTAACAGTAGCTATACCGTTGGACAGAATATTAATCAAGAAATAGTAGGAACTTGTAACAAAGGTAATGCAATATTCTTGGGGGACTTTAATCTTCATATAGACTAGACAAATCAAATTGGCAAAGGTATTCTGGAGGACAAGTTCATGGAATGCATTCGGGACAGTTTCCTAGAACAATACGTCATGGAACCAACCAGGGAACTGGCCATTTTAGATCTTGTATTGTGTAATGAGACAGGGTTAATTAGCAATCTCATAGTAAAGGATCCTCTGGGGCAGAGTGATCATAATATGATAGAATTTCACATTAATTTTGAGAATGACTTGTCTAAGTCTGAAACTAGAGTCTTAAACTTAAATAAAGCCAATTACATAGGTATGAGGGGCGAATTGGCTAAGGTAGATTGGAAAAATAGATTAAAAGGTATGGTGGTAGATAAGCAGTGGCTAGCATTTGAAGAAATATTTCATAATTCTCAACAAAAATACATTCCATTGAGAAACAAATACTCCACGGGAAAAGTGATCCAACCGTGGCTAACTAAAGAAGTTAAGGATAGCATTAGATTGAAAGAAGCTTATAATGTTGTGAAGAATAGTAGTAAGCCTGAGGATTGGTAGAGTTTCAGAAACCAGCAAAGGATGGCCAAAAAATTGATAAGGGAAAAAATAGAATGAGAGAAAACTAGCAAGAAATATAAAAGCCGATTGTAAGAGCTTCTACAAGTATGTAAAAAGGAAGAGAGTAGCAAAAGTAAACGTTGGTCCCTTCGAGGCTGAGACAAGAGAAATTATTATGGGGAATAAGGAAATGGCAGAAATGTTAAACAAATATTTTGTATCTGTCTTCACAGTAGAAGACACAAAAAGCACACCAAAAATGGTGGGGAACCAAGGGTCTAATGAGGGTGAGGAACTTAACGTAAGTAATATAAGTAGAGAAAAAGTACTAGAGAAACTAATGGGATTAAAAGCCGACAAATCCCCTGGACCCGACAGCCGACATCCTAGGGTTCTAAAAGAGGCGGCTGAAGAGATAGTGGATGCATTGGTTTTGATCTTCCAAAATTCCCTAGATTCTAGAATGGTCCCAGTGGATTGGAAGGTCACAAATGTAACACTGCTATTCAAGAAAGGAGGGAGAGAGAAAACAGGGAACTACTGGCCAGTTAGCCTGACATCAGTCGTCGGGAAAATGCTGGAATCCATTGTTAAGGACGTGGTATCAGGGCACTTAGAAAATCATAACATGATTAGGCAGAGTCAACATGGTTTTATGAAAGGGAAACCGTTTTTGACAAATTTATTAGAGTTTTTTGAGGATGTAACTAGTAGGGTAGATAAAGGGGAACCAGTGGATGTAGTATATTTGGATTTCCACAAGGCATTCGATAAGGTGCCACATAAAAGGTTATTACACAAGATTAGGGCTCATGGGGTTGGGGGTAATATAATAGCATGGATAGAGGATTGGTTAACTAACAGAAAACCGAGATTAGGGATAAACTTACCTTTTTCAGGTTGGCGGGCTGTAACTAGTGGGGTGCCGCAAGGATCAGTGTTGGGGCCTCGGCTATTTACAATCTATATTAATGACCTAGATGAAGGGACCAAGTGTAATGTATCCAAGTTTGCTGACGATACAAAGCTAGGTGGGACAGTAAGCTGTGAGGAGAACGCAGAATCTGCAAAGGGATATAAATAGACTAAGTGAGTGGGCAGTAAGGTGGCAGATGGAGTATAATGTAGGGAAATGTGAGGTTATTCACTTTGGTAGGAAGAATAGAAAAACAGGATATTTTTAAATGGTGAAAAACTTAAATGTTGGTGTTCAGAGAGATTTGGGTGTCCTCGTGCAAGAAACACAGAAAGCTAGCATGAAGGTACAGCAACCAATAAGGAAGGCAAATGGCATGCTGGCCTTTATTGCAATGGCGTTGGAGTATAAGAGTAAGGAAATCTTGCTACAATTATACAGGGCCTTGGTGAGACCACACCTGGAGTACTGTGCACAGTTTTGGTCTCCTTATCTAAGGAAGGATATACTTGCCTTGGAGGAGGTGCAACAAAGGTTCACTAGATTGATTCCTGGGATGAGAGGGCTGTCCTATAATGAGAGATTGTGTAGAATGGGCCTATACTCTCTGGAGTTTAGAAGAATGAGAGGTGATCTCATTGAAACATACAAGATTCTGAAGGGGATTGACAGGGTAGATGCTGAGAGGTTGTTTCCCCTGGCTGGAGTGTCTAGAACTAGGGGTCACAGCCTCTGGATAAGGGGTCAGCCATTTAAGACTGAGATAAGGAGGGATTTCTTCACTGAGGGTTGTGAATCTTTGGAATTCTCTGCCCCAGAGGGCTGTGAATGCTAAGTCTTTGGGTATATTCAAGGCTGAGATAGATAGATTTTTGGACTCTAGGGGAATCAAGGGATATGGAGATCGGGCAGGAAAGTGGAGTTGAGGTCGATGATCAGCCATGATCTTATTGAATGGCGGAGCAGGCTCGAGGGGCCGTAAAGCCTCCCCCTGCTCCTAATTCTTGTTCTTATGTTCTTAACTTGCTCCTCCACAGAGGCAAATGTGCAGAAAATGATCTTGGTTCAGTCCTTCACCTTTGCAACTACTTCCCCATTCTCCTGACTGTGATATATTTGATGTGGGAGACCTTGAAAGGCATTGTATAATAGCGGACTATATATAGTGCAGTACTTTCTCATTTTGTTTTCTTGGTAAATTTCTGCGCTCACTTCTTCATCACCTATCTTTGATTCCATTGCCCGTGCACTGGTATGCAGACACCCTGCTTTTAGTTATCTGTCAAATCCAGTTGACCAGCTGCTCTGGGGCTTGCTGTTTGGGAGCTAAGTGTGCGAACGCGTGCCTGACTGCTGTGATAATGTGCTGATGTGTTGCACCATGTTAATGCCTGCTGATTCTCGCTCTTGAACTGGAGGCTGTAAAATGTGGTTTCTGTTGTATGTCTGATTAAAAAATACTTTGGTTAGTTTTTAATTGCTGGACAGTTCTGTTTTTCAGTGTTGTGAAGAACCTTGTGCTATGACTTTGCTTTGAATTTCCCTGCCATACTTTGAATTTACAGTTTTATTTTTATATCCAGTTCCATTATTTCTTTATGGATCTTGCAGAACACATATTTTAGAGTGCAAATGTTGCCTGCTAGCATCTTGCTAATTAGCTTTTAGAATCTGTGCCATTGAGGTAACCCTGTTGGACAGGTTTCATTCAGTGTGTTCCACTGCAAGCGTACCCAACACTTTGACGCACTCATCAAAAATCATGTCTATGCTGATTACATCCTGTTTCTTTTAAGCTGCGCACGGCCTCGCAGTAATCTGGCGGGTACCGCACACAAGCTGTTCCCTGTAAGATAACGCACGTGCGCAGCTGCACAGCAAATTTAAAGGTACCACGCACAACAAAATAACTTTAGAGGGAACATCGATCCTGTCCACAAACCCTTATTTCTGGTGTCCTGGCTTTACACCATAAAATGCTATGTCAACTTTTCTAATTAGAATTCCAATGTTAAAATGGACTGATTATGCGAAAGGGCACAAGGTTGTACTTGATGGAAATTCCAATGTCAAATAACAATACGACCTGTTCTGACATTAGGAGGCGCTGTATTATATTTTCTCAAAAAATTGCTTAAAATGTTTTCTGAAAAAAATAGTCTTTTTTTCATCAGTGCTCCTACTAATTTTAGTTGCTTTTTCCAAATTAGTTGAATTTTGAATCGGCCTCTAATTACAACCTGTGGTTTTTTAATAGGAGTTAAAATGTTTACATTTTCTTGCATCTTCAGAGAGACAGAGATGCATATCCAGGAACCAGTCGTAAAGCACCGCTTGGGTTTCTGGATGTACATAGATCCCTTAGAAAATCACAAACCAGTGCTGTAAACCATGGTACTGTCACCAACCAATGCCATCAGGCCCATGACTTCCCCCTCTCTCTCACTACTGACAGACACCAGGAATTCACCATTGAGCCAAACCTCGCATTCTGCTGCCAGTTGTGCAAAACCTCAGGTTCCCTTCATCGTGATGCCAGAGCACAGGGCCCACCATTCTGCCAAACTCGAGCATCTCTACTGCGGTATTGTAAACTCCAGGATCCCCAACACCCCATGACCGCTAGTAAAGTGCAGGGCTGCTCCCAAGTATAGCTAAACTCCAATCCCCCTTCTCAGTACTGCTGAATACCAGATATCTACCCCCCACTGGTGCATCTTGTATACTATCTTGCAGTGTATTCTTAGCTTTAAAAATGGACAGGAATAAAAATTAGATGCATATGTAAAGGACCATATATAAAATAAAGGCCACACATTTACAGTTTTCACAGAATAATGAACATGCTTGAGGAATTCAATCCCCAAAGCACTGGTTAAAAATCCCAGGATACTATTTGGTAACAATGAAATTGGACTTATTCTCACTGTAGATCAGTGGCTCTTATTGTTAGGAAACAGCATGTTCTCTGACTCATTGTGAATAATGTCATGGGAGATCTATAATTTTTTAATGAATGTGCACACTTCTGTCATTTTTCCACATAACATGTATTTTGTCACATTATGACACTTGTGACTTTTAAAATGAATGCCCATTCATGTTACTTTTAATAGATAATTGCGTTACATCTCCTCTAGTATACTTGCCTCTCAGTCCTTTTGACCACTTTTTGACCATTTCTCCATAGAAAGGATTTTAAGAAAGTTATTTTAAATGTGTTTCAAGTGCATAGTATATGTGAGTTTTAAAAAAAGCATCTGAAGTGGTCGGTCGTTAAAATGCTAATTAGCTAGTCTTGATGTTGTTTCCCTATAGACTATAAACAGTGAACAATTTTGTGGCTTGCCTCCAGAATTGATACACTTCACACCCATTGTCTTAGAACGTTTTTGATTTATTTCTGACTGTTCAGGAAATAAAGTTGGAATGTTGGCCATTAAAAATAATAGTCAAGTTTTTGCAACTGAAGCTGCAGATTGAGGCAGAAAGTCTCCAGAACAGACAGGCTCAAAAAAATTGAATGGAAAGGAAGTGGCCTGTTTAGGAAAGCAAGACAACCCACTGAAGTGGGGTAGCATAGACATTATTTTCCTGATTTTACACGGAGATAAGTTGTATCTATTGAACTAAGTGGATCTGATCGTAAGTATTGCTCTGTATGTTCACCATGCCGTGGAATAAAGCAGGTTAATACAAGCCACACCTCATCAAGTGTTAACTTGGTCAACTTTCGGAGAGATTGAAGAAATACATGTGCAAAAGACATGAATATCCAGTTCAAGTTACAAATAATGTCTATTGCAACAACCCCAGGTCCTGCTATTGTACAAGTAGATATAGGACAGTGTGAATCAATTTGCATAAAAATAATGCGCTCAGTGTGCTATGGGAACAGCTGACGCTACTGAACCGGCAAAGGTATTTACAACGAATCTGAATTTATAACAGTCCTCTACACCAGGTGGTACTGCTACCTTTCTTTCACTCTGCCATTTCTGTTTCTTTCCTTGATCCTTCATTAGCCCCCCTACTGAGTGCAACAGTTAAAAGTAATTTAAAAAAAAATGAACAGCAAAAATAGCCTGTAAATGGTTTAATACGTTTATAAACTTTATTCCCAGATTTTACATTTTGGTGGTGTGCAAATGCTCGGAGGGTGGGGTCCATTTTTGTTGCACGGTCATGAGACAGAGCACTGTTTAGGTTGGTTGGTGTGGAATAAGAATCTCAGGAAAGCAGTTGGAGCCTTACAGAAACCTAAAAATGTTTTTATTGTGTTTCTTCAGCTCACTCTTCACATTTTGGTGGCTTACACGTTCTCAGCATGTTTACTTTTTTCGTGTTGCTGATAAATCTATAATATATTACTTGTGTATAGTATGCACTTCCTGTATGCGTTTCATATACTACCTCCAAAGTTGGCACTGTAACCTCAAAACCTGTACGGTCTGCACTGCTTATAGTGGGCGCGTTCACTCGAACGTGATCTCCCCGCTGTATGCGATGGCCGGTATAATGGCCAACACGTACATGTGCTATTTGGACATTTTTTTAAGCAGCTGACTTGCTTTTTAATGGGACATATTTATATAACTTATGGCTCGTTACCAGATCTCTCAAGCCATTGGCAGTGTTGCTGCAAGAGTGGGTCAGAGTGATACAGATATCATATGTGACGTATTCTTACAATAATGCTAGCAGAGCGGCGAACAGGCCTGTCCATTACATTGGAGAAAGTGTTGAGACTGAGTGAAATTATAGTTGCTCTCAAACAACTCATGCAGGAGTTCCAAGGCAAACAAATGTTTATGAAATTCACAAACATGCCTCCAATGTTGGACTACAATGGAGTGCAGCGGTCGCGAAAATCATTAAACTCCAACCACTACAATCCCACAGTTGTAGGATGTGGGCGTCGCTGGCAAGGCCAGCATTTATTGCCCACCCCAGTTGCCCTTGAGAAGGTGGTGGTGAGCCGCCGCCTTGAACCATTGCAGTCTGTGTGGTGAAGGTACTCCCACAGTGCTGTTAGGGAGGGAGTTCCAGGATTTTGGCCCAGTGACGATGAAGGAACGGTGATATATTTCCAAGTCAGGATGGTGTGTGATTTGGAGGGGGAACTTGGAGGTGGTGGTGTTCCCATGTGCCTGCTACCCATGTCCTTCTAGGTGGTAGAGATCGCATGTTTGGGAGGTGCTGTCAAAGAAACCTTGGTGAGTTGCTGTAATGTATCTTGTAGATGGTACACACTGCAGCCACATTGCACCGGTGGTGGAGGGAGTGAATGTTTAAGGTGGTGGCTGGGTTGCCAGTCAAGCGGATTGCTTTGTCCTGGATGGTGTTGAGCTTCGAGCTGTGCTTATCCAGGTAAGTGGAGAGTATAAGAACATAAGAACATAAGAAATAGGAGCAGGAGTAGGCCAATCGGCCCCTCGAGCCTGCTCCGCCATTCAATAAGATCATGGCTGATCTGATCCTAACCGCCAATCTACTATCTATCACAGAACCATCTCCTACATCTAACAGAATTGCACACACAAAATAGGAGCAGAATCAGGCTACACAGTCCCTGGGCCCGCTCCACTACCCACAGGGCCATGACCGATCCGAACCTAGACTCATGTCCAAATTCCTGCCCGCTCCCCGTAACCCTTAATGCCCTTTACTTCTAGGAAACTGTCTATTTCTGTTTTAAATTTAATTAATGTTGTAGCTTCTACAGCTTTTTGTGGCAGCATATTCCATGGACCTACCACCCTCTGAGTGAAGTAGTTCCTCCTCATCTCAGTTTTGAAAGAGCAGCCCCTTATTCTAAGACTATGTCCCCTAGTTCTCGTCTCACCCGTCATCGGGAACATCCTCCCCGCATCCACCCGATCCAACCCCTTCACAATCTTATATGTTTTCCATCACACTCCTGACTTGTGCATTGTAGGTGGTGGAAAGGCTTTGGGGAGTCAGGAGGTGAGTCACTCGCCGCGGAATACCCAGCCTCTGACTTGTTCTTGAAGCCACAGTATTTATGTGGCTGGTCCAGTTAAGTTTCTAGTCAATGATGACCCCCCAGGATGTTGCTAGTGGGGAATTTGATAATGGTAATGTCATTGAATGGCAAGGGGAGGTGGTGCGAATGTTATCTGCCACTTATCAACCCAAGCCTGAATGTTGTCCAGGTCTTGCTGCATGCGGGCATGGACTGCTTCATTATCTGAGGAGTTGTGAATGGAACTGAACGCTGTGCAATCATCAGCGAACATCCCCACTTGTGACGTTATGATGGGAAGGTCATTAGTGAAGCAGCTGAAGATGGTCGGGCCTAGGACACTGCCCTGAGGAACTCCTGCAGTGATGTCCTGGGGCTGAGATGATTGACCTTCAACCACCACAACCATTTTCCTTTGTGCTAGGTATGACCAGTGTTTCTGCTAATTTTTTTGGGTGTGTGGCCCTTTTAAGGGGCTGTGCAGCCCTTTCGCTGTTTTTTCAATTATAAAGCCACGGACGTGGAACTTAATGGGAGCATTGGGTATGACTCCAGCCAGTGGAGAGTTTTCCCGGGTTGGAAAGTTATAATCTGCAGTGCTGACATCAGTCGTTGGCTTACTTTCCTATAACACGCTGGCTTCCAGCTGTTTCTGCCTGAAATAAATCAAGTATGAAAGATGCCATAACTGGCAAGTTTGAAATTGACTTAGTGGTTTTTGCTTTTTGGCTGATATAAGCAACTGCTCATTTTAAATGGGGACTGTATACAGTACCAACACTTGTTTCTTGCTTGCCCCAGAGGTGGCATTGTAGCCTCTTATAGCAAACACAGCTGAAAGATGTACCATTTCCTCAGCAAGGCCTTGGGAGATTTCCTCATACCAATTCAACACTTTTGTGATCGGACAGGATCATGATTAAACATGCAGCTCAATCACTTTCTTTAATAAAATATTTGCATATTTATTTTAATTATGAAGGGCAGGTTGCATAAACTTGGCTTGTATTCTCCTGAGTCTAATTGAAATGTTTCTAATGATAAAAGGATTTGATAGGGTAGATAGAGGCTGAATGGCCTCCTCCTGTTCCTCTGTTTCCACTGTTAAGCACTCCAGCTGCATTCTGTGGCAGAAGCACAATCTAGCTTGGTCCCAGCTCTGTCTGTGCTGTTGCCTGCACCCGAGGCGTACTAGGTATGTTGAGCAGTATTCTCCCGAGTCTAATTGAATTGTTTATAATGATAAAAGGATTGGATGAGTAGATAACAGAGAAGCTATTTTCTCTGGTGGGGGACTCCCAATCAGTAGGTCTTAAAATTAAACCTCGGCCATTCAGGAATGAAATCCGGCAGCACTCGTATTATCGTCCCCTAAAAGTCCAAGTGCCCCCTCCTTTCACCAAAATCAGAAGCCCTTCTGCCCACTATACACATACAACCTATAAATGACTCGCTTATCTTTTTGTTCTTTGTTTCATGGGCTGATCTCCCTTGCTGTCCACTGGTCTGGTTCACCACAGCCCACATTCGTGGCTGTTGCTTGCTCCCCGCCACGCGCTTTGTTGCCTATTTGTCTATATTGCAACTGCTGCTATACTGTGTCTACGGCTGATGTATCTGGAGGAACTGTCACAAAGTTTACATGGTCTGAAGTTTCAGCTGTCGATCTTTACACTCCCTGGGCCTTGAGTGGTAAAGGCTGCTTCTTCATTGTCTAAATTCACCAATCAGTGAGCAGCCTTTTTTCACCTTGCTGGCTTTGATGCTTTACAGAGCTGAGGCTGAAAGCCCGTGCTGCTGACCGTGCACAAAGAAGAAAGGAGCACGTGGGCTAGGGCTAGACGAGGGCCACGTCTTGCACATACCATTCTATTCTACTGTTTTACATTACCTATGTTTTTTCCACTTATGCTGCACATATCCGCTCCATCACCAAGAATGCCGACTGCCAACTCCGTCCCTGCCTCAGCTCATCTGCTGCTGAAACCCTCATCCGTGCCTTTGCTGCCGCTAGTCCTGACTTTTCAAACGCTCTCCTGGCGGCCTGCCATCTTCCACCCTTCATAAACTTGAGCTCATCCAAAGCTCTGCTGCCTGTATCCTAACTCGCATCAAGTCTCGTTCACCCATCACCGTTGTGCTCACTGACCTACACTGGCTGCCGGTCCAGCAACGCCTCAATTTTAAAATTCTCATCCTTGTTTTCAAATCCCACCATGGCCTCGCCTCTCCCTATCTCGGTAATCCCCTCCAGCCCCACAACCCTCCGGCATCAGAACATGGAGCAGAAGTAGACCAATCAGCCCCTCGAACCTGCTCCGCCATTCAATGAGATCATGGCTGATCTGATCCAACCTCAACTCTAAAGAACACAAGAAGTAGGAGCAGGACCAGGCCACTCGGCCCCTGGGCCCGCTCCGCCACCCACCGGGCCTTGACCGATCCGAACTCAAACTCACGTCCAATTTCCAGCCCGCTCCCCGTAACCCCTAATTCCCTTTACTTCTAGGAAACGGTCTATTTCTGTTTTAAATTTATTTAATGAAGTAGCTTCCACAGCTTCCTGGGGTAGCAAATTCCACAGACCCACTACCCTCTGAGTGAAAAAGTTTCTCCTCATCTCAGTTTTGAAAGAGCAGCCCCTTATTCTAAGATTATGTCCCCTAGTTCTAGTTTCACCCATCATTGGGAACATCCTCACCGCGTTCACCCGATCAAGCCCCTTCACAATCTTATATGTTTCAATAAGATCGCCTCTCATTCTTCTGAACTCCAATGAGTAGAGTCCCAATCTACTCAACCTCTCCTCGTATGTCCACCCCCTCATCCCCGGAATTAACCGAGTGAACCTTCTTTGTACTGCCTCGAGAGCAAGTATGTCTTTTCTTAAGTATGGACACCAAAACTGCGCTCCTCCAATTCTGACCTTTTGAGCTTTGAGCATCCCCGATTTTAATCACTCCACCATTGGCAGCTGTGTCTTCAGCTGGCTAGGCCCCAAGCTCTAGAATTCCCTCCCTAAACCTCTCCACCTCTCTTTACTCCTTTTAAGACACTCCTTAAAACCTACCTCTGACCAAGTTTTTGGCCATCGGTAGTAATATCTCCTTATGTGGCTCGGTGTCACATTTTGTTTGATAACGCTCCTGTGAAGCACCTTGGGATGTTTTACTATGTTAAAAGCGCTACATAAATGCAAGTTGTTGTTGCATTGTATAAGTGTGCAGTGCCATAAAATCTTAGAGCACAAATGCACCATTATCAGGTTGCTACACAATGTAGTCGGAGATGGATTTGCAGTCCTGATTCTTGCACTAAGTTCCAGATCTCTGGTCTGTGCCATCAGTACAAGTGCTGCGTTGGGAACAAGGTGCTTTTTCTAAAGGAAGGAGATGAAGGTTGTTGGTCTGATTGCTCGGCTCATCATTGTTGCCACTTGAATATTATAACCTGGGACACATCTCATTGTCTTGGCTGTGCTCTTTGATGTAGGAAAGATTTGAATATATTTTGTCTGTGTTTAAATTGTGAATTCTGGGAGATTCTCTCACTGCTAACTTACCTGACGAAGGAGCGAACTGTTCCGAAAGCTTGTAAAATTAAATAAATCTGTTGGACTATAACCTGGTGTTGTGCGACTTCTCATTTTTGAATATTATAGACTGAGGGAAAGATAACCTCCCTTTTTTATTAAAAGGAAGGGAGCAAAAGGAAGTGTGCTCAGGGGAGTAAACAAAATATAGCTGGATACCCACGGAATAATGGAACAAGGCTTGCATTCAGTAGTAACTGGCGATCGACATGCTGGAGCCACACATTGGTTTACCAGTCTGTTTGACTGCCATTTGCATAATGTTATTACTGACCATCTTTGTTTTGCTGCCTGAGTCTATCCATAGCCTGTTCAGCTGTGTACCTTGAAAGATTATTAGCATGATGTTGATTCTGCTTGTTCTTCAGTGTGGCAATTGTATTTTTTTTTTGGCAGATTGTTACTGGCAACCAGCAGGTTACAGGGGTGGATATTCTGGAATTAGTTAGAGGTAGCAGATAGCATTGATAATGAAGAGAAATTAAAGGGGTGTAGGTCTGGAAAATCTTCCTCTGGACTTCAGTGTGGAAAATGAAAAGGGAGAATTGAAAGGGAATGTCACATTTCAGAGTGAAAGAGCCCAGAACTCTGATATTTGTCATGCGCAATACGTGCATTTTTTTGACACATTTCATAGTTTGGAAAAGCTATAATTATAATTGTCATTCTATCAATTCTCAATGGTGATGTCTTTAAAAAAGATATTTTGTAAAAAGGCTTGTGATTGTGAGAAATGGAAAATCTGAGGTAGAATGAAATATTGCATAATATGAAAATTATTACTTTTTCTCTGACTGCATGGGTTAGCAGGTGGCTGCTTGTAGGATATCTGCCAATACTGCAATCAGCTGTTGGAAATTATGCTGAATTGCAGGAGATTGGTTATCACTTTACTTCCCCCACCCCCCCTCCCCCGTTCCTTCTGCTTAGAGTTTTCCAGATTCAGTATTTTATCACCACGATGGAGACGGAGAGCACAGGAAGGGAAGGATGCAAAGCATAATTCAAATAAATTAGGGAGAAAATGTCCATGGTATTTGCACTTGTATTGAAATTTAACTGAAAAAGCAATCCTCATTGCAGTGTATTTTACTGCAGAAGTAAACCCTGGTTTTCAACAGAAAAATCACAGAAGGCACGGTCCCTTTAAGACATTCTAACATTGATGTTCCTGTATATGAAGGTGCCTGCTCAGACTGATGCACTTGGTCTTATTTGTAGTTGGTCATCCCTTGGTGCAATCCTGGGGAGGGGGGGTGGGGGGGCGGCTGGGGAATCTCCGCAGTGTCCCCCTTCTCCTAAAGATGCTGACTGTTGCTGGGTTATGGGTCCACAGGTATTGGCAGCCGTGTGATACCTCACTTGAATGTCCATTCATCATGCGCGAGTCTGGACAGTGAGTGTTAGCAAACTATTCAACCTGCCATTGCAATTTTCAGCAGGTGTTGCTAGATAAGAGCCAGGAGCAAGAACCGACTGTGATTTTTCTTTTTACCCCCATCACTAGCCTAGCCTAGCCTGAGTTGTAGCACCTCAACTGCTACACCTGTGAAAATCAGCAAAGTCCGTGCAGAGAAGGGGTTGAACCTTGGACTTCTAATCTGATTTGTATGGCTTTGTTCTACCTGAGGAAGGAGCAAATCGATAGCTCCGAAAGCTTGTGATTTCAAATAAAACTGTTGGACTATAACCTGGTGTTGTGCGACCTCTCAATTTTGTTCTACCCTGCATGGTGTCCTTATCCACCAGGCCATTGGGGAAGCTTGAATTGATTTTTTTTTGTTACAACTGTATTTGAATTTGAGCGAATTCCTGCATCTTGTAGAGATTGTTTTACATATAGTCATATTCTATCATAAGTATAGCAGATAAATACATGACATTAAGCTGTAATGTTTTGTTGGCCCTCCTCTTCAAAACCTGTGCAAGATACAAGGAATGAAAGGACAGAGGAAGACTCAGGAAAAATCACTGATATTTCCTTTTGAAACCAGTTAAGTGTTATATACACAAAGTGTCTGAAGCATACTATTGGCCTTGCATCACTGAGTCATAGAATCATAGAAAATTACAGCACGGAAGGAGGCTATTTTGGCCCATCGTGTCCGCGCCAGCCAACAAAGAGCTATCCAGTCTGATCCCACTTCCCAGCTCTTGGTCTGTAGCCCTGCAGGTTAGAGCATCCCAAATACACATCCAAGTATTTTTGAAATGTGGTTAGGGTTTCTGCCTCTACCACCCTTTCAGGCAGTGAGTTCCAGACCCCCACAACCCTCTGGGTGAAGAAATTTCCCCTCAAATCCCCTCTAAACTTTCCACCAGTTACTTTAAATCTGTGCCCCCTGGTTTTTGACCCCTCTGGTAATGGGATAGCTAAGAGGCAGACTGTCATATCACCAAACATCATCTCCTCTGTTCTATGAATCATGATACCTTACCTCTTTCCAGAATTATTTTATTTTTCTACAATCCAAGGTGTGTCTTTCTCTGCATGACTCCCATTAAGCAGCCGTGCAAGACCGACCTATTGAACTGTGCTGAGGTACAGAAACATTGAAGTATCATATATGTAGTTTTTCTCACCCTGCTGCATAACATTAATTCCCAGGCTTCATTCCGCAGCTGGCATCCGAGGGTGCTCTCCTAGCCAGTTTTGTTGCTTGTGCTTCTCTCAACTGCTACGCCTGTGGAAATCAAAGTCAGTACAGAGCAGGGATTGAACCTTGGACTTCTAATCTGATTTGTATGGCTTTGTTCTACCCTGGATGGCGTCCTTATGCACCAGGCCATTGGAGAAGGTGGACTTTGTTTTGTTACAACTGTGTTTTGAATTTGAGCAAATTCTAGCATTTTATTATAGAGATTGTTTTACATATAGTCACAGTCATATTCTATCCTAAGTATAGCATGACATTAAGCTGTAATGTTTTGTTGGCCCACTTCTTCAAAACCTATGCAAGATACAAGGAATGAATTAAAGTGATATTGACACTAATTTGTCCTCGTCATCAGTATTTTGGAAGAGGATTTCCAAGGAAGTGGGAGAACATGCCAATAACCTTTTCTACCCTCAGCCAGCAGCATAAATGGGTGTTAAATTTGTATAAGCACTCCAAATAACTGCCCATTAACACACATTTAATTTCAAGTTCAGACAGAAGGATTTGGCCACTTTCTCGATGATTGGCTGCTCCCACTCGCTCTGGTTCAGTAGGTTTACAGATTGAATAGCTTAGCATAGGGACGCTGAGGCCCCAGGTGTGGTCCCTAGTTGGTACTGTTACAGATCACAGCTGGGGCAGTAGTAGTGGCACTACAATTGACTCAATGCCTCTGGATTAGGAGGACCTAAATTAAGGTTCCTGCTCCTGATCGTTGTTCAGCAATCCCTGCTGCAAGTCCATATGCTTGGATTTTGGGTGAAGAAGGGATTGGGTTCCGCTGTTCTACCCACTACAGTTGAATAGCTTGCCATACCTTCTGTTCATGTTTGCGTGGGTGTAGTATAGGAACGTGCTTGTAGATCTATACCCCTGGAAAAAGTCAACACCTTCCGAAAGGTGAGGGGAGAAATAGGCAAGCAAAGAGGAAAAGGAAAAAAATAACCAGGCCACCCTTTCATTGTAGACTTCTGCCACCCAGACATATACACAAAACATCGAGAATCAGTCTCTTAGGCTGGGGATTGTGGTATTTTGTCATTCTTTGATGATTTGCATTCTGAATAAATTGCTTCAATCTCTTAACTAAGTAGGTAAACACTTGAACTGGGACAGGGAGCATCTGGGGTGGGGTGGGGGTTGCGGGCAAATAACTGGAGCAACATTGGGCCAGAAATTCGGCTCCCTGGCTTCCCGCGGGTGCAAGGATTGCGCGCGCACCTACCTACCGCGCCTGCCGTTGACCTCTGGGCCCACGGGGACTTCAGCTCCTGGGCCTCCTGCAGCTGCCGGCGCGCAGTGCTTGTGTATCCCAGGGGCGTAGTTAGTGCGATGTGTCCCCTGGGATCACGTGGGCCATGGAGAGCCAATGGCAGCAGACCATCTTTCATTCATAGATTTGACAGACCTGTCAAATCTATGAATACAGATCGGCCCCAAAACATCCCTAAAACTACAAATACATTTTTTTAAAAATCACATTTTTAAAATAACTAAATTACATTAATTAACTATTTTAAACAAAAATTAAAATTTTTGAAAAAATTATTTAAATTTTTTAACGGGGCTAAAAATAACCTTACCTTTCTTTAAAGTAATTAAAAAAGATAAATCTGTGGGAAAAAAATGTTTACATTTTAATAAAATCAACACTTACCTTGTTAAAAAAAGGCCTTGCGCATCCTTTTTAAAAGTGTATCTTTTCCGTGCTTGCCTTCACGGAGGAACCTGTAAAAAAAATAAATAAATAAATAAATAAATCCGAAGTGCGAGGCGAACACGCTGGCCCTCCGGCGTGCGCGTTCGACCTCTGAACCCCTTTCCTCAGGGGAACGGAAGTGCTGGTTTCCCGCGCATGCAAGAAACCGGCACTTTTGTTCCGTCCACGGGTGAGTACACAGCACGTACTCACCCGACAACAGACGAATTTCTGCCCCAATAATTTTAATCTGTTGGACTCGCCCTGACCCGGTAGGGCAACACGTCTCTGCAGATCCATGTAGATATCTTTTAAAATCTGAGGGAGTGGGGAAGATAATGAATTTGCTACACCCTGCCATAGAAAGGTGCCTAATAACCAGGTATTTTCATTATTTGGTTCTCCATTTTAAAAGGACAACTCTCAACCTCCATTTGTATGGTCTGGAATTCAGCCTAGTGTTGGAGTATTAATTGGCACCTCAAAGTGGAATGATGCAGTTTCAATTTCTTCTACTCTGGCCTGTATCTCCCTGCTGGGAGCAACTCAGATTGAGAACAGTGTCCCCCTAAGGGAGGAACAAAAATTGGATGACAGTGTCTTTACCTTGAATGCTAATGCCAGCCTCCTGATCAAACTGTTATCATCTGTATTTAATGAATACAGTCTGATCTGGATTAATGAAATGGGGAGGAAATAATTGCAGTTTCTCCAGAATTTTATCCAACATTGAAATTGCATGATGAGCACATTTGAAAGGTTTTGTACCCTCTTTATAAATAATACTGTATCACAAAGTTGCAGGGAGGAAGCCCATTGGCCACATGTGGTTGTGTGGTAACACGAGTAATAAAAGGGGGGAAAAAAACATATTGGAAATTGTCCAATAGCCACCAGGAGAATGTGCTTTGCAACTCCAATGATTTTTGAGTAAGGGTTAGACTGTTGAAGTAGGCATTCAAAGATGTTCTATTATCCAGTGTTTGGTTGAAAAGTTTTGTAATGGGGGACAAATTTATCATTAAAGTTTTACTGACCCATCTTAAATGAAGCATTAAATGAGTCTCTGACTCAAACAAAAACAAAATACTGCGGATGCTGGAAATCTGAAAGAAAGACTTGCATTTATATAGCGCCTTTCATGACCACTGGACGTCCCAAAGCACTTTACAGCCAATGAAGTACTTTTGAAGTGGAGTCACTGTTGTAATGTAGTAAACACGGCAGCCAATTTGCGCAGAGCAATGTGATAATGGCCAGATAATCTGTTTTCGTGATGTTGGTTGAGGGATAAATATTGGCCAGGTCACCGGGGATAACTCCCCTGCTCCTCTTTAGGATAGTGTTGTGGGATCTTTTACGCCCACTTGAGAGAGCAGATGGGGCCTCGGTTTAACGTCTCATCCAAAAGACGGTACCTCTGACAGCACTGCACTGGAGTGTCGGCCTAGATTTATGTGCTCAAGTCTCTGGAGTGGAACTTGAACCAACAGCCTTCTGACTCGGAGGCGAGGGTGCTACCCCCTGAGCCACAGCTGACTCAAATAAAAATAAAAAGGATCTCTTGCAGTTGGTGGGAACGGCAAAACAACAACTTGCATTTATATAGTGCTTTTAACATAGAAAAACATTCCAAAGCGCTTCATAGAGATGTAAGCAAAAATAATTTTAAAACATACTGGATTGCCCATGACCAAGGTGTTAAAACACCACACTAATGAGTGTGGAGGGACATATTTCTATCTGCAATGTAATTAAATTAGGCACAAAGTCAGAAATTGTAATTGACTCAATCTTGCATGCCAATATTGTAGTATATTCTGTGCTGTGACAGAAAGAAATGTCAAGAATACAACGTGAATGTCAGGTGTTTGGTGTAACAAAGGTTAAGATGTGTGCTAAATAAAACATGCTGCGTGAATAGGGCTGGGCCATTGTGCTATCCAATCTGGGTTGCAATATGGAATTAAAATCCTGTCCTGCAATTGCAAACTTCTATATCAAGAAAGCAGTACACCTATCTGACTTGATTAAAAACAACATAAGCATATCCTATATTTAGGCATGTAAAATAAGCTTTATAATCAGGGTAAAATTTTTTATAATGCATTGTGCAGAGGGGCACTTGCCAATTGCTTCCGAAAGAAGCATAATAATACAGACACGACTGCTGCCAATGAACCTGAAGCTGCTTAGAGGCATTCTGTGAATGCGCGCTTCTGGTTCGTTATGGGAGTGGGCTCGTAAATTTTTTTTTTTTAAAAAGCCGGGAAGGGAGTGGGCTCGTTTCTAAAAGAAAAAAGCCGAGAAGGGAGCGGGCTCCTTTCCCTTCTCCCTGTCCTCCAAATTCTGTTTGAAAAATGTTAAAAATTTCAAATACTCTTGGGTTGGGGGTGGAATTTTTCGGGGGTCAGTGGGTCAGGTGGGAACATTAATGTTTTTGACCGGGTCGGGACCCCGCTGTCAACCTGCCACCACATGACTTTCCCAAATGTCGGGTCTGTCTGGGCTCAACAGACCCAACACATAGCGGTGGGGAGACAATTCGGGTCATTATGACCTTGTTAACAGCCCATTAAAAAGTATTTTGAGCTCACCATGCGATTTTTGGGGTCCACGCTGCTCGGAGATCACATCAGGTAAGGAGGTTGGGAGTTGTATAACCATGGGATCATCTCATTACTTGACCGCTGCAAATGTGCTATATAAGCTCCCATTTCACAGCTGTTCACTTTCCAAGCTCTCAAGCTGTTGCTTACTGCATTTGGAAGACAGATTGAGGTTTATGCAGGTTGCAAGTGTTTGGAGCAAACCCTCTATCCAGTGTCACCTCATTGGAACAACCTCACCATTGACAGATCGCTTCTGTCATCTCAAGTTCACCTGCCATCTATTCCATCAGCATCAGTACCCTTGAAACTATTTCAGCTTGGTCCTCCGAGTCCTACCACTATCAGCCCCAACACTAGCAGCACCAACAACACCACCAACCTTCTCTGCAATCAACTGATGCTGCACAGGGCATCAGCACCCGACCACATTGCTGCCAGGGATGGCCTCACCATAGTCAGATTTACTTCACTTGACGCTGTACACCCTGGCTGCCACATGATGCACCACACCAACACCATAAAGCATCCCTACAATGCCCAAGTCATTCCTTTCACACTCATCACCATTGCAGGGGGTACCGTTATGTCTCACCATTCACTGCAACTCACTAAGCCACTTCCAAAGGTGCAAACAAATCTGCCCAAGAACGCAAAGTGTTGAAAATGAAGGTTTCAATGTTTGACACCACATTAACAGAAACTTTACATGAACATTTCATAGTGTTGTTAGTTGGTATGATTGGACTAGGGTGAGTGTAAGGGGTGGCTAGTGAGATGGGGAAGTAATAATGCAGATAGAGAGGGATGGGTGGAGGTGCAAGGTAAGTTGATGTGAGTAAGGATGTGCAGGAGTAGGGTAGGGAAGGCAGAGTGATGGGGATGTGATGAGTGGCACAGCAGGATGAGGTTGAGTGTGGCTTTGCAGTAACGTTTCGTGATCTACTGAGATCATTGAAAGGTTTGCGCCACTGCAGCCTGGTCCTCCTGACGACATCCCTGCTTGTGTCCTAATGTGCAACCAGGCTGCGTTGGTCTCCTGGGGAGGTCTCTTCCGCCCATTGGAAGGGAAGGGAAGAGAACCTCCCTGCATGCTGTGACTTCCTCCATAAGCGTATGGAATGGGTCCTGGGAGAGCCTGGGTGTAGCCCTACACCTCTGTGCAGTGCTCGTCGGTGTTTGCAGCACCTCAATGCTGTAGAACACTGACAGCACAACTGTCAAAATAAATTTGCGCATGGTCCCTTTAAGGAAACCGGCTGATGACGCGTCATCAAATTATGTCATCAGACCCACGTCCTTCAATTGTCCGGCAAATGCGCTGGGTGGGCTTAACAAGCCTAATCAATGTAAAATCATTCTACACAGCGGGCTGGAGCCAGCAGCGGGGTCGGGACTTGCCCGCCACAGACCTGCCAAGGTGGGGGAAATCGCGGCCCTGGTCTCAGATTGTATATGGTATCAGGCACTGGTTAAAATGAAACTTGTTAGGTATTACTCAGCCCCGCGTCTTTTGTAACCTTTGACCCAGGCTTTGGTAACATTATTTTCCCACATTTACTAAATATCCAGCATTTATAATGATCAGTAGTTCTTGCATTGCTCTCTACACACGGTTACTTTATTTGACTTGTTTGGTGCTTTGCGGTCCTGGTCTTTACTTTCTGTTGCAAACACGTATGTGTTGCATTGAAAGGTTTTTCTGATGCTTAAATAAGAACATTGATTATAGTGTCAAGAAATATACCCATGGTTGCATTAATAAGTTCAAAAACAATTCAAAAATCAATTGTTTTACACAACTTGCATTTACTTAGTGCATTTAATGTAGAAAAATGCCCCAAGGTGCTTCATGGAAAGTGGCTGCTGAGCCAAAGAGATATTAGGTGACCAAAACCTTGTTCAAAGAGGTGGGTTTTAAGGAGGATCTTAAGAGGAGAGGGAGGTGGAGAGCTGGGGATGGAAGGGTTTAGGGAAGGAATTCCAGAGTGTGGGGACTGCACGGCTGAAGGCATGCCCACCAGTGGTGGGGCGAAGTGAGGGGAGGATGCTCGAAGGTGGTGGTGGTGGCGGCAGGAGAGAGGAGGAATTTAGTGCTGTATCAGGTTAGAGGTAGGGAGGGGTATAAAGCCATGGGTGGGAAATAAACAGAAGGATGAGAATTTTAAATTTGAGACGTTGGGAGACCAGGGACCAATGGAGGGCAATGGGGATGGGCGATGGGCAGATTAGGATCCAGGCAGCAGAGTTTTGGATGAGCTGAAGTGTATGGAGGATGGGAGGCCAGCCAGGAGAGCGCTGAAATAGTCGAGTCTGGAGGTGTCAAAGGCGTGGCTGAGTGTTTCAGCGGCAGATGGGTAATCTGGTTCAGTCTGAGATGTAGATTACTGTGACAACTCGTGCATCCACAGGATTGGCTGACCCTTGTGGAAGCCGGGTAACAAAATGGGGCAGTTCCTTTATTTATTATGATTTCTTTTTGATAGAATAAATTCAAATTAAAAATTCCTTCAAGCTATATTTCTGGGGGCATCCCACTATTTGTGACAGTTGTGACCAATACAGACCACTGGTCAAACTTAACATGTTAAGTGGAAAACGTACGTCTTTGCCTCTGTGTCCATGCCTTTTTCAGAAATTAAGTTTAAAAAAAATAAATAAAAGTTGATTGGCTGAAAGTTTAACATGTACATTAACAGACTGTAGTGGAACTAACTCTGTTCTCTTTGAATGCTGAGACATTAGGAAAATCCATTATGTATGAAACTCCATCTAAAGAGAAAAATATTCCTTAGATTTTTTTTTACCATTTTTCTCAAGATGCTGATTCTTGCTATTCGTCCTAGTTTCGCTAACTCGGCATAGACCATGGATTGAATATGGGACCATTCTGATCAGTATGACAGCTTATTTACTGAATAAACTCACATGAGCCATCAGAGAGAACCATTCTCATTTTTGATTTATTTGCTGATTGAATGCTTTTTTGTGTTACCGATAGGGAAAGAAGCACTTATTTTCTTTTGGTATCTGCCTTAATCAATTCTTAACAGTTATAGGGCGCAACAGATTCTCCTTTCCTTCATGTGTCTGTAATATTGCCTGAACTCCATAAACTGTGGCTCTAAACTTAAATGAGAAGTCGCACAACACCAGGTTATAGTCCAACAGTTTTATTTGAAATTACGAGCTTTCGGAGCGCTGCTCCTTCGTCAGGTAAAGTGAGGGAATACAAATCAGATACAGAGCATATATAGACAGAGAACAATGTGTTTCTGACTGCCCTCCATCACACCACTCTCTGGCCACTAAACTTAAATAGTTTTATCGGTGTTTTATAAGTATATTAAGGGCAAGAGGATAACCAGAGAAAGAGTAGGGCCCATTAGGGACCAAAGTGGCAATCTGTGTGTAGAGCCGGAAGATGTAGGTGAGGTTTTAAATGAATATTTTGCATCTGTGTTCACTATGGAGAAGGGTGATGTAGGCATAGAAATCAGGCAGGGGGATTGTGATATACTTGAACAAATTAGTATTGAGAGGAAGGAGGTACTAGCTGTTTTAGCGGGCTTAAAAGTGGATAAATCCCCAGGCCCTGACTGGATGTATCCCAGGCTGCTGTGTGAGGCAAGGGAGGAGATTGCAGGGGCTCTGACACAAATTTTCAGAACCTCTCTGGCCATAGGGGAGGTGCCAGAGGACTGGAGAACAGCTAACGTAGTACCATTATTCAAGAAGGGTAGTAGGGATAAACCAGGGAATTACAGGCCAGTGAGCCTAACATCAGTGGTAGGGAAATTATTGGAAAAAATTCTGAGGGGCAGAATTAGTCTCCACTTGGAGAGGCAGGGATTAATCGGGGATAGTCAGCATAGCTTTGTCAGGGGGAGATCATGTCTGACTAATTTGATTGAATTTATTGAGGGGGTGACTAGGTGTGTGGATGAGGGTAGTGCAGTTGATGTAGTCTACATGGACTTCAGTAAGGCTTTTGACAAAGCCCCGCATGGGAGACTGGTCAAGAAGGTAAGAGCCCATGGGATCCAGGGCAATTTGGTACATTGGATCCAAAATTGGCTTAGTGGCAGGAGGCAGAGGGTGATGGTCGAAGATTGTTTTTGTGACTGGAAGCCTGTGTCCAGTGGTGTACCGCAGGGATCGGTGCTGGGTCCTTTGCTGTTTGTAGTGTACATTAATGATTTAGATATGAATGTAGGAGGTATGATCAGTAAGTTCGCAGATGACACGAAAATTGGTGGAGTGATAAATAGCAAGGAGGGAAGCCTCAGGCTACAAGACTATATAGACGGGATGGTTAGATGGGCAGAACAGTGGCAAATGGAATTTAACCCTGAAAAGTGTGAGGTGATGTATTTTGGGAGGACAAACAAGGCAAGGGAATACACAATGAATGGTAGGACCCTAGGAAGGACAGAGGATCAGAGGGACCTTGGTGTGCATGTACATAGATCCCTGAAGGCAGCAGGACAGGTAGATAAGGTGGTTAAAAAGGCATATGGGATACTTGCCTTCATTAGCCGAGGCATAGAAAATAAGAGCAGGGAGGTTATGATGGAGCTGTACAAAACGCTAGTTAGGCCACAGCTGGAATATTGTGTGCAGTTCTGGTTGCCACACTATAGGAAGGATGTGATTGCATTGGAGAGGGTGCAGAGGAGATTCACCAGGATGTTACCTGGGCTGGAGTGTTTCAGCTATGAAGAGAGACTGGACAGGCTGGGGTTGTTTTCCTTAGAGCAGAGAAGGCTGAGGGGGGGAACCTGATTTGAGGTGTACAAAATTGAGGGGCATAGATAGGGTAGATAGAAAGGAACTTTTCCCTTTAGTAGAGGGGTCAATAACCAGGGGGCATAGTTTCAAGGTAAGGGGCAGGAGGTTTAGAGGGGATTTGAGGAAAAACTTTTTCACCCAGAGGGTGGTTGGAATCTGGAGCTCACTGTCTGAAAGGGTGGTAGAGGCAGGAACCCTCAACATTCAAGAAGCATTTAGATGAGCACTTGAAATGCCATAGCATACAAGGCTACGGACCAAGTGCTGGAAAATGGGATTAGAATAGACAGGGCTTGATGGCCGGAGCGGACACGATGGGCCGAAGGGCCTCTTTCTGTGCTGTATGACTCTATTACATTAAGGTGGTGCAAATGTTACATACACGTCCATTGCTTCTAACCGGGTACTTGTGCAGTAGACAATACAGCATGGATTAACACAATTCCTTCCAATGACCGATGTTAACCTCTAATGTAAGCTGGGAATTTGAGCTAGTAAATAGAATCCATGATTGCTATAGGAGGTAACTTGCACTTTGATTTGGTAATGGCAAGTGACCCAGATCATATACTAGGAATGGAAATAGTGGTACCTGTCGATGACTGTGACCATAACATGATCAAATTTGACATGGATCTGGAATAAACCAATACTCAGATATCCAATTTTAGAGTCAACTTCAAGGCAATGCATGAAAAGCTTAAACAAATTGACTACCAGTGCTTGGAGGGGGGGTGGGTGGGGGGAAGGGAAGGAGCAGGGGGGAAAATACCCTGTTGAGGGTAAATTGAATACCTTTAAGTACATACTACTACATATGCAGGATAAGTATATACCAAGGACTAGTAAGCACAGACTGAACAATTGTGACCCTAAATCGACTAACAAGACAATATAAATACATTTGGAGAAAATAAACAAACTGTATGAAGCCTATGGAAGGATGGAGCGATACGACGGAAGCCGTTTGGAAAAGTAGAAGAACCTCAAAAAGGTGGTCAGGGAGCAAAGAGGGAACTAGAAATAAGGATAACTGTGGAAGCCAAGTGCAAGAGTAAAAACAGGAGAACAGCAGTAGGCTTATCGAGTAACTGAAACCCCTTTAAGGACACAAATGAGGTTGGAAACTGATGAACTTAAAATTGTTAATATAATAAATAACTTCTTTGAAATATTCTCTTGAAGACACTGGCAGCACAGTAGGTAGCAGGGTTTGTTTGGTCATCTGATTGAAAATACTGCCATTTTTCCAATCCAGTGAGACCTTCCCTGTATTTATTGACTCACAGGACTTAATAAATTTTGTCCCTAATCTCACATAGTACAGGAAACTCTTTATTAACCGGCACCGGCGTGGTGCCGGTTAATCAAAAAGTACGGATAACGGAGAGTTATATCTCCCAACGTACGAGAGCCCCGTACACATTGCCATGCGCCTGCATTCGGCGCTCCGTCTCCCCGGGAACCGCCAGCTGACCATCTGTCGTGTCTGCTGCCTACCCGTGCTGCACATTCCCCTCCCAATCTACATGCTCCGATACAAGGCAAACGCCTCGGGTTTTTTTTTAAAAAGTTAATTTTAAACGAGAGATGAAGGAAAACCCCAGTTACCTACTCAATAATTTTGCCGGTTAAGAGAGATTTCCGGATATTTGGGTGCCGGTTAATAAAGAGTTTCCTGTACACAAGGTCCATTCTTGGGGATTTATTGACTTTGTGCCCTTGCATTTGGCTTCTACAGTTATCCTCATTTCTGGTTCCCTCTTTGCTCACTTTTTAAAACTTTTTTTTGGAGGTCCTTGTATTTTTCCCAATGGCATCTGTCGTAGGAGGTTCTACAACTAAACTTAATGACTTAAACATCACTTGCGTGGACTTTCTACGACAGGTGCGAAGGGCACAATCCTGACCACGCCCAATCATTGCTGAGCAGCAGTCGACTAAACACTGATGTATGGCAACATCAGTTTGGGGTACAAGTGTGAACTGTTATGCTGAAGCTGTATAGTGCTGTAGTCTGGTAGTACCTTGACTACTGTGTTGAGATCTGGTCATCAAAAAAGAAAGACCTGCATTAATATAGCGCCTCAGGACGCCCAAAGTGCTTTACAGCCAACAAGTACTTTTGAAGTGTAGTCACTGTTGTAATGTAGGAAACACTGCAGCTAATTTGCGTACAGCAAGGTCCCACAAACAGCAATGTAATAATGACTAGATAATCTGTTTTTGTTTGGTGCTGATGATAGAGGGATAAACATTAGCCAGGCACCGGGGATAACTCCCTGCTCTTCTTCAAAATAGTGCTATGGGATCCTTCGCATCCACCGAGAGGGCAAATGGGGCCTCAGTTTCTCATCTCATTTTGAAGGGTGGCACCTCTGACAGTGAAGCATTCCCGCAGCACTCAAGTGTCAGCCTAGATTTTGTGCTCAAGTCTCGAGTGGTACATGAACCCACAACCTTCTGACTCAGAGGCGAGGGTGCTACTTCTGAGCCAAAGGCACAAACAAAACACCTAAATCCTGGGAGCGGTCCAGAGAAGGGCCATGTGTCTGACCCTTTGTGTTAGAGGACTGAGTTATGTGGAAAGGTTTAAAAAACATTTATAGACTCTTCGGGGGGAATTTTGCGGGGGGTGTCAGCGGGCGCGATCGGTGGCAGGTCGGGTGGGAAAATGTGTTTTTTTTTGACCGGTCAGGACCCCGCTGTCAACTCGCCGCTGCGCGCCTTTACCAAATGTCGGGTCTGTCAGCGCTGAGCAGACCCGACACGCAGCGGCAGGGGAGGCAATTAAAATCATTAGTGGCTTGGTTACAGCCACTTAACAATGCTTTTTTCCCAGCTTTTTGATTTTGAGAGGTCGCCCACCGGTTTCCCGCTGTGCTTTGACCTCGTCTGTGAGGCTGAGGTGGGAGGGCAGTGGCCATTGTTTCAGCTTATGAGTTGGCCGCTTCACATGTCAAGTCAAAGCTCCCAGCTGATTGAGAAATGTTCCCTTAGCCACTAGCTTCTCTAAACTGCATTTCCACTACAGATTCAGAATGCTGCAAGTCTTTACACAAGTCTCCATCCAGTCTGACCTCAGGACCTCCCTGTGTGCTGTGACTCCCTGCATAAGCATATGGAGGAGAGCCTGGGTGCAGCTGTGCACCTCTGTGCAGTGCTTGTCAGTGTTTGCAGCACCTCAATGCTGTAGAACACTGACAGCACAAATGTCAAACTAAAGTTGGCCATGCTCCCTTTAAGGAAACCGGCTGATGACGCGTCATCAGACCCTGCTTCCTTCAATTGGCTGGGAAACGCCCTGGGCAGGCTGAACAAGCCCAATCACGGTAAATTCATTCTACACAGCGGGCTGGAGCCGGCAGTGGGGCCGGGACCGGTCACCAACGTCGCCCGCCACGGACCCGTTGAGGTTGGTGATATCCAGCCCTTCAAGTTTGCAAGGAGGCGAGGTGAATGAGCGGGAACTTTATTGAGGTAAATACAGTACGAAGTAGAATAAAAAGGTTAACCTTGAGCACTCTTTCAAGTTGAACCCTGACTGCAGGACATGGGGAACTAGGTTACAGATGGGTAAAGTGGAAATTCAGGACTGTGTTCGGGAAGCATTTCACGCAGAGTGGTAAATTCCTGAAATGCTTTTCTGGATAGGGTAGTGGTGGCAAACAATCAGTCATTAAACAGGGAAGTTATATGCTGTGATTGGTGATCATAGGCTTCTATGGTAGGACTCGGTCATGTTTTTTTTTCCTCAGCCCTGGATGCCCCTCTGCTATGATCAGTGGAGATATTGGGGAAATATGTTGAGGCCTGTTCCTTGTTAATAAAAGCACTGTTCAACAGAATGCGTTTTCTTTTCCCCTTTTCACTGCATATTGACCAAATGATGTTGAAGGGAATCAAACAAGATAAGGTTCTGTCTTTAACAACCATTTTCTTAATGAAACTATCTTTCTAAAATGGCCAATGGCTGGCCACATGGTTGTGGCATCCATTTTGCTTTTGTTACTTCAACAGAGACTGTAACATGATACCTCCATCATCAGCCAAGAACTTGTGTGTATCCTACATGTATAATTCTTTTATAATATTGGATCAAAATCTGAATCTAGAGCTGTGGGACAAATGACAATGATTAATCCAGTATAGGGAATGATCTGTTTCTTCATACTCTGTTAAATAGTAAAGATTAAAATTTTTATTTTAGGTAAAAGAATATATGTTTCTGTCATCATGGCTACAGAGGAAGCAGGGTCTCCATCAAAATCTACGTGCAAAATCATGACCTTCCAGCCCACAATGGAAGAGTTCAAGAATTTTTCTAAGTATGTTGCATACATGGAATCTCAGGGTGCACATAGGGCTGGCCTTGCAAAGGTAAGAAATGAATTACCCTTAGTGTACCTTGAACAGATGTTTAATAATGGATTTATGTTGAAAGTCTCTATGCGTAGTTCAGGCTTTAAACCAATAGACAAATTTATTAAATGTGGAACATTTATCGGTATATTTACAGTAATTCTAAACTTTGCTAATCTTCTTGGTCTGTCTTTCATGTAATACCTGGAGAAGGGCACGTCTGTTTATTTTCAGTGGCGAAAACTGGTTACAAGACTTTGTTACACTAGGTAATTTGCAGAATCTTTGTAGGAATAATGGAAGTTTTGCAAATGATTTGTGGTTCTGTTATTTCCCTTTCAACCCCCCCAGTTGCTGCTGACCCATACTAAGAACATAAGAAATAAGAAATAGGAGCAGGAATAGGCCACTTGGCTCCTCGAGCCTGCTCCGTCATTCAATAAAATCATGGCTGATCTAGGGCTCAAAGCCACTTCCCAGCCCGCTCCCCATAACCCTTCACTCCCTTATCTTGCAAAAATTTGTCTATCTCCACTTTAAATGCATTTAATGACCCAGCCTCCACAGCTCTCTGGGGCAGAGAATTCCACAAATTTACGACCTTCAGAGAAGAAGTTCCCCCTCATCTTTATTCTGAGACTGTGCCCCCGAGTTCTAGATTTCCCCATGAGGGGAAAACATCCTCTCTGCATCTACCCTGTCGAGCCCCCTCAGTATCTTATGTTTCGATAAGATCACCTCTCATTCTTCTAAATTCCAATGAGTATAGGCCCAGCCTGCTCAACCTTTCCTCATAAGTCAACCCCCTCATCTCTGGAATTAACCTAGTGAATCGTCTCTGAACTGCCTCCAATGCAAGTATATCCTTCCTTAAATAAGGAGACCAAAACTGTACGCAGTACTCAAGGTGTGGTCTCACCAATACCTTGTACTGTTGTAGCAGGACTTCCCTGCTTTTATACTCCAACCCCCTTGAAATAAAGGCCAACATTCCATTTGCCTTTTTGATTACTTGCTGTACCTGCATGCTAACTTTTTGTGTTTCATGCACAAAGACCCCCAGGTCCCTCTGAACTGTAGCATTTTGTAATCTCTCTCCATTTAAATAATAGTTTGCTTTTTTATTTTTCCTGCCAAAATGGATAACCTCGCACTTCCCACATTATACTCCATCTGCCACATGTTTGCCCATTCACTTAGCCTATCTCTATCCCTTTGCAGATTCTGAGTCCTCTGCACAACTTGCTTTCCCACCCATCTTTGTATCATCCGCAAACCTGGCTACATTACACTCAGTCCCTTCATCCAAGTCATTAATGTAGATTGTAAATAGTTGGGGCCCCAGCACCGATCCTTGTGGCACCCCACTAGTTACCGTTTGCCAACCAGAAAATGACCCATTTACCCCGACTCTCTGCTTTCTGTTAGTTAGCCAATTCTCTATCCATGCTAATATATTACCCCCAACTCCGTGAGCTCTTATCTTATGCAGTAACCTTTCATGTGGCACCTTATCGAATGCCTTCTGGAAATCCAAATACACCACATCCACTGGCTCACCCTTGTCCACCCTGCTTGTTACATCTTCAAAGGACTCCAGCAAATTTGTTAAACATGACTTCCCTTTCCTAAAACCATGCTGACTCTGCTTGACTGCAGTATGTTTTTCTAAATGCCTTGCTACTGCTTCCTTAATGAAGGACTCCAGCATTTTCCCCCAATGACAGATGTTAGGCTAACTGGTCTATAGTTTCCTGCTTTCTGTCTCCCTCCTTTCTTAAATAGGGGTGTTACATTAGCGGTTTTCCAATCCGCTGAGACCTCTCTAGAGTCCAGGGAATTTTGGTATATTGCAACCAATGCAGCCACTTCTTTTAAGACCCTGGGATGCAGGCCATCTGGTCCAGGGGACTTGTCATCGTTTAGTCCCATTATTTTACCGAGTACTATTTCCTTAGTGATAGTGATTGTCTTTAGTTCCCCACTCCCTGTGGCCCCTTGATTATCCATTATTGGGATGTTGTTAGTGTCTTCTACAGTGAAGACAGATGCTAAATATTTGTTCAGAGTCTCTGCCATTTTCCCATTCCCCATTATTAATTCTCCAGTCTCATCCTCTAAGGGACCAACGTTTACTTTAGCTACCCTCTTCCTTTTTATATACCTGTAGAAGCTCTTACGATCTGTTTTAATGTTTCTTGCCAGCTTACTCTCATAATTCATCTTTTTTTTAGTCATCCTTTGCTGGTTTTTAAAAATTTCCCAATCCTCTGGTCTCTCACCAATCTTGGCAACATTGTATGCCTTCGTTTTCAATTTGATACCATCCTTTACTTCCTTAGTTAGCCACGGATGGTGCTCCCTTCTCTTAAAATCTTTCTTACTGGAATATATTTTTGTTGAGAGTTATGAAATATCTCCTTAAATGTCTGCCACTGCATTTCAACTTTCTTGGCCTTTAATTGTTTTTCCAGTCCACTTTAGCCAGTTCTGCCCTCATGCCATTATAATTGTCTTTGTTTAAGATCAGGACACTGGTTTGAGATACAACTTTCTCACCCTCCAACTGAATTTGAAATTCAACCATGCTATGATCACTCTTTCCTAGAGGATCCTTTACTATGAGATCATTTATTAATTCTGTCTCATTACATAGTACCAGATCCAAGATAGCCTGCTCCCTGGTTGGTTCCATTACATACTGTTCTAGGAAAACATCCCGGATGCACTCTCTGAACTCCTCCTCCAGGCTACCATGGCCAATTTGATTTGTCCAATCAATATGGAGATTAAAATCACCCATGATTATTACCGTACCTTTTTTTACAGGCCTCCATTATTTGTTGATTTATACTCTGTCCAACAGTATTGCTACTGTTCGGGGGCCTGTAGACTACGCCCACCAGAGACTTTTTCCCCTTATTATTTTTTATCTCCACCCAAACCGATTCTACATCTTGATCTTCTGAACTAATATCACTTCTCACCACTGCACTGATCCCATCTTTTACCAACAAAGCTACCCCACCTCCCTTTCCTTTCTTTCTATCCTTCCGAATTATCATATACCCTGGAATATTCAGTTCCCAGCCCTGGTCGCCTTGCAACCACGTCTCTGTAATGGCGATCAGATCATACCCATTTGTATCTATTTGTGCCGTCAACTCATTTATCTTGTTACGAATGCTGCGTGCATTCAGATACAGAGCTTTTAACCTTGTCTTTTTACCATTTTTCCTTGTTTTGGCCTTTTTTTTCTGTTACACTCTTATTTTTAAACATTCTGTCCCTTCCTGTCACACTCTGGTTATTATTTCCCCCATCTCTAGCCTGCTCTATTGCTTTCTCATTTCTCATTGACTTTTTATTTTTTCGCTCACTTGGATCCTCCCCCCCACTATTTACTGGAGTACCATTTTGTAGGGATGCCCCATATCGACATCAAAGTGGACCTTGTGACCCTGATGAAACAGTGGACCTTCTTGTGTTCACTTGCCATTATGTAGGTAAATGTATATAGACCGAGCGGTCAACTGGGGAACCCTTATCACTGTACCCTGGCTGTGCCATGTGATCTCCTTGAATTTGGTAGCAGGAAAAATAAAACTCCTCATACATGGCTCAGGCTATAAACTAACAGACAAATTTATTGAACTTCGAACATTTATTGGTATATTTATAGTAATTACAAACTTCACTAATCTTCTCGATGTCAAAAACAACAAAGACCCATCTCCTGCACTAGCCCTCAACATAAGACTAGCTGTTGAAACATGATCACTTTACTCCTAACATGGGTGCTTGCTGTAATGGGATCTTCTGACTGGGCTTGCACCCCTGATGGCTTCAGACCAACAGCTGAGGGCACATGACCAGATGCAAGTCCACATTAGGAAGCTCTGGCTACAGAGCTGTCAGTCAGATGAACTACGTAGATTGATCGCTCTGCCTTCTCACAAACATAACTCGAGGTTTCATTTCAGACATAGCTGTCAATCAAACCTGGATCCCCAGACCGTCAATCCCATGGGATATTTGAATGGCTTGACCCTTTTCTGAGAAACGCATTTTCTATTCCAGCCACTTTAATCAATCTGGAATTGTAGGTAATTAAAAGTTGTCCAGTCAGTTATCAGGGACAGCGCTTTGGCAGAATCCAGTTAAGATTCTGTAACAGCTATGAATGCATTTAACTACCCTGTGTCTCCCATTAACAAGCTACAGATCCAGCTCCATGCTTTTGGCACACTAGACTATAATGAAGAAGAAATATGTAGGCAAATCTATGAAATGAGTAAAAGACATTGAATAATAATTATGGGAGATTTCAACATTGAATAATAATTATGGGAGATTTCAACATTGAATAATAATTATGGGAGATTTCAACATTGAATAATAATTATGGGAGATTTCAACATTGAATAATAATTATGGGAGATTTCAATTACCCCCAAATAAACTGGCAAGAAGAGTTAGGGAAAGAGGAAAAGGGAATGGAGTTTTTACAGTGCGTACAGAACTCCTTTCTTACCCAGTACGTAAGAAACCCAACCAGAAAGGAATCACTGTTGGATCCAGTAATGGGAAATGAATCAGAGCAGATAAGGGAAGTAAGCGTTGGGGAACACCCAGGCAATCATAACATAATAAGGTTTAAAATAATGATTGAGAAAGACACAAGTAAGACAAAGACCAAAGAAGTAGATTGGGGGAAAAGAAGCTCATTTTGAGTGGATGAGCGTGGAAGGTAAACTGGAAAAAAATGTTGACCGAGATAGAACAGAAATATTTAAAACCGTGATCAGTAGAGTTCAGGAGAAACCTATTCCTCTTTTTAAAAAAAAAACAAGAACAAACTAGCCAATAATGAAACGTCATGTATGAATAAAGACGCAAGGGTAAAATGGAAACTGAAGAAAAAGGCATACTCAAGTACTTAAACAAAGGAGAGGCTGACAAAAGGGAATTCGAAGAGGTTAGGAAAGAAGTCACAAAAATTAGGAAAGCAAAGAGGAATTACAAAATTAAATTATCAAGGAATATAAAAACAAATAGTAAAATATTCTACAGACGCATGTAACAATAGAAAAATCAGTATAGGGACAGGGCCACTGAAACTCTCAGGTAATGACAGTGATATTGAATAGTTACTTTGCCTCAGTATTTATCAGGGAGACTAACGAGGTGGGTATGACATTAGAAGAAGAGAATAAAAATGATATAAAAACATTTCAGATAGAAGAAATAATTGGTAAACTAATCAAACTTGGGGAGGATAAAACCCCTGGTTCGGTTAGATTGCATCTGTGCATATTAAAAGAAGTTGGGGAAGAGATAGCAAAGGCACTATTACGTATACATAAAAATTCATTAGAAAAGGGAATAGTGCCAGAGAACTGGCGGTCAGCTACTGTGATTCCTATATTTAAAAAGGGAGATAAAACAAGTCGAGGGAACTATAGACCAGTTAGCTTAACATCGGTGGTAGGAAAGATAATGGAATCTTTACTCAAAGATGTAATTCAAAAACACCTAAAAACCGATAATATAATAAACTAGTCAGCATGGTTTTCAAAAGGGAAGGTCATGCTTGACCAACCTTACTGAATTCTTTGAAGAAGTAACAAAGAATGGACGAGGGTAATACAGTAGATGTAATATATTTGGATTTTCAAAAGGTTCCGAATAGTAGACTTATGACTAAGGTCAGTGCATGTGGAGTCAAGGGACAGGTAGCAGAATGGAGAGCAAGCTGGCTACAAAACAAAAAATAGAGAATAGGTTTAAGGGTAGCTACTCGGACTGGCAAAAGATGGAAAGTGGTGTTCTCCAGGGATCAGTGCTGGGACCACTGTTGTTCACAATTTACATCAACAACGATTTGGACTTGAATCAGATGCACAATTTCAAAATTTGTGGATGACACCAAATTGGGGATTGTAGTTAATGCAAAGGAAGGATGCCGCAGAATACAAGAAGACTTTGATAAGCTGAATGGGCGTGTAATTGGCAAATTAATTTCAATGTAGATAAATGTGAGGTGGTGCATTTTGGTAAGAATAATAGAGGCCGCATACTACTTGGATAATAAGAGTCTAAATGGGGTAGAGGAGCAAAGGGATCTAGGGATACACATTCATAAATCGCTAAAAGTAGCAAATTGGTTAATAAGGCCATGAAAAGGTAAACCAAGCACTAGGGTTGATTTCTAGAGGGTTAGAATTGAAAAGCAGAGAAGTTATGCTAAACATATATCGAACCTTGGTTAGACCACACTTGGTACACCGTTCTGGTCTCTATTTTATTAAAAGGATATAGAGGCACTGGAGAAAGTGCAAAAAAGATTCACAAGGTTGATACCAGAACTGAGAGGATAAACTTATCAGGTAAGATTGAACAGGTCGGGGCTCTTTTATCTAAAAGAGAAGGCTGAGGGTGACCTGATAGAGGTCTTTAAAATTATGAAAGGGTTTAACATAGAAACATAGAAACATAGAAACTAGGAGCAGGAGTAGGCCATTCGGCCCGTCGAGCCTGCTCCACCATTCAATACGATCATGGCTGATCATCCAAATCCAGTACCCTGTCCCTGCTTTCTCACACAGAATCCCCATCGAGCCTGCACCGACACATATCCCACCCTATCCCCGTAACCCCACGTATTTAATTCCCCCTAACATATCCCATCCTATCCCCGTAACCCCACATATTTAATCCCCCCCCTAACACTAAGGGTCAATTTATCATAGCCAAATCAACCTAACCCGCACATTTTTGGACTGTGGGAGGAAACCGGAGCACCCGGAGGAAACCCACGCAGACACGGGGAGAATGTGCAAACTCCACACAGACAGTCACCCGAGGCCAGATTCGAACCCGGGTCGCTGGCGCTGTGAGGCACCAGTGCTAACCACTATGTTTGATGGGGTAGATGTAGAGAAAATGTTTCCACTTGTGGGGAAGTCCAAAATTAGAGGTTATAAATATAAGATAGTCACCAATAAATCCAATAGGGAATTCAGGAGAAACTTTTTTACCCAGAGAGTGGTGAGAATGTGGAACTTGCTACCACAGGGAGTAGTTGAAGCGAGTAGCATAGATGGATTTAAGGGGAATCTAGATAAGCACATGAAGGAGAAATGGTAAAAAAGAATATGCTGATAGGGTTAGATGAAGAGGGATGGGACGAGGCTCGTGTGGAGCATAAACGCCAGCATAGACCAGTTGGGCTGAATGGCCTGTTTCTGTGCTATAGTCTCCATCTATATTTTCTGCAGCTTGATAAAACAGCCAGCTCCACTTAACTGTGACACACAAAGGGGATTTCCATTAATAATACATAGTGATGAAAAATGCTTCATTGTCATCATACTCGTGTTATTCTTCATTTGCGCTTAGTTGTCTGGGTGAGGGGAGAAGAGTATGGCAGTCGAGCCTGAGGAGGATCAGGGAACCCTGTTTTTTCTCTCCCCCACCCCCCCAGTTTTCTGTTTCTCCCCCTCTGCCCCCCCCCCCCCCCCACATTGTAGCAATGCTCATCCATTTGTAGTGCCCCTACTGCTGTCCTAAATTAAATCAGCTAACTCAACGCAGATCAGGGATTGAATTTGGGACCTTCCTGGTCTGTATGATTCACTAATGCAATTGCAGTGCATTTATTCATTTATTTCAATATTTTTCTAATACCTTCTCCAAAAACATCAAAACTGTTGAATAAAATAATATATAATATAGGTTATGTCTTTATTCATTTAAAATACGTTCTTTTAACCAATTTTCCGATTCCTGGTTTTTCTCCAAGGCTACAAATATCTTTTGGATAAGGCACTGGGCTGCCAGACTGCTGCCATTGGCACTCCTCTCTGCCTGACAGGAGGCATGCAAAAATGACCTGGTGGTTGATCTCCTTCCCTTCTGGGAGATAGCTGGCCTTTGCTTGGCATAGTTGAGTAAGACTTTTTGAAGCCAAACTTGGGAAGAAAAACAGTTTTAACCTTTTTTAGAATAAAATTGCTTAAATGGTCAAAAAGCACAGTTTTTAAAAATTGTTTCCAAATGGATCTACTAATCTAAATTACAAACTGCAAATCTGAAATGCAGACAATACACATGGGTCAATCGGAAAGTAGTCAAAACGTTAATCCAGGTTTATTCGATTAAAATTAAATTCCACCCAAAAAATATGCGCACCCTCTAAATTTGCAATGTGCCACTAATTTCAGAGGCAATTATTCACTACAAGGGAATGTATGGATAGAAACATTTCAGAATGGGTAAATACAGGGATTCTCCTCTAACACTTAGAATTGCAAATTTGCATATGGTGAGATTTACTGGATCATAGGCCATGAACTTGCATACTGAGTCACCATGAGTTAGAAGTGCTAGCAGGTAAGTCAGCTCCTGCTTTTTTATAGTAAAGCGATTGATTTTCCCACCCACCAAGGAAAAAACCCATTTACTTTTAGAAACTAAGATAGAAGAGTTAGATTTCTAAAAATGGCACTTGCAATTGGAAAGCTAATTATGTGTGTGGCATGATGTGGGCCTTGCTGGAATCCATTGTTAAGGAATTGGTATCAGGGCACTTAGAAAATCATAACATGATTAGGCAGAGTCAACATGGTTTTATGAAAGGGAAATCGTGTTTGACAAATTTATTAGAGTTTTTTGAGGATGTAACTAGTAGGGTAGATAAAGGGGAACCAGTGGATGTAGTATATTTGGATTTCCACAAGGCATTCAATAAGGTGCCACATAAAAGGTTATTACAGAAGATTAGGGCTCATGGGGTTGGGGGTAATATAGTAGCATGGATAGAGGATTGGTTAACGGACAGAAAACAGAGAGTAGGGATAAACGGATCTTTTTCAGGTTGGCAGGCTGTAACTAGTGGGGTGCCACAAGGATCAGTGTTGGGGCCTCAGCTATTTACAATCTCTATTAATGACCTCGACGAAGGGACCGAGTGTAATGTATCTAAGTTTGCTAGATGGAACAGTAAGCTGTGAGGAGAACACAGTCTGCAAAGGGATATAGATAGACTAAGTGAGTGGGCAGTAAGGTGGCAGATGGAGTATAATGTAGGGAAATGTGAGTTTATTCACTTTGGTAGGAAGAATAGAAAAACAGGATATTTTTTGAATGGTGAGAAACTTTTAAATGTTGGTGTTCAGAGAGATTTGGGTGTCCTTGTGCAAGAAACACAGAAAGCTAGCATGCAGGTACAGCAAGCAATAAGGAAGGCAAATGGCATGTTGGCCTTTATTGCAAGGGGGTTGGAGTATAAGAGTAAGGGAGTCTTGCTACAATTGTACAGGGCTTTGGTGCGACCACAGCTGGAGTACCATGCACAGTTTTGGTCTCCTTATCTAAGGAAGGATATACTTACCTTGGAGGCGGTGCAACGAAGGTTCACTAGATTGATTCCTGGGATGAGAGGGCTGTCCTATGATGAGAGATTGTGTAGAATGGGCCTATGCTCTCTGGAGTTTAGAAGAATGAGAGGTGATCTCATTGAAACATACAAGATTCTGAAGGGGAATGACAAGGTAGATGCTGAGAGGTTGTTTCCCCTGGCTGGAGTGTCTAGAACTAGGGGGCATAGTCTCAGGATAAGGGGTAGGCCATTTAAGACCGAGACGAGGAGGAATTTCTTCACTCAGAGGGTTGTGAATCTTTGGAATTCTCTGCCCCAGAGGGCTGTGAATGCTGAGTCTTTAAGTATATTCAAGGCTAAGATGGATAGATTTTTGGACTCTAGGGAAATTAAGGGATATGGAGATCGGGCGGTAAAGTGGAGTAGAGGTCGATGATCAGCCATGATTGTATTGAATGGCGGAGCAGGCTCGAGGGGCCATATAGCTTACTCCTGCTCCGATTTCTTTTGTTATGTTCTTCCTGGATCTGCAAGATTTCCAGAAAGAGTACACATGCATTAAGTACTGGAAGGTTGTGTTGCTCAAGCAGAAAAATGCTGAGCTTGAACACGCTGCACACCATACAGAAGGAGGAAAATTTTGTGGAACAAGAGTTTGAAGAAGTGGTCACCCCACAGGCAGAGGGAAGTCGGGAGCTAGAAAATTGGGTGAGCCCTCATAGGGCAGAGAGGAGCAGGAAACCCCTGTGCATCTGAAACTGTTTAATCATTATTCAATGTTGAGTGCTTTTGGATGAGGACACAATTGGAGATACCGGGGAGGACAACCATAAGCAGAGCCATTGTGCTGTGGAGCAAGTTGTTACCTCGGGGACATAAAGAAAGAGGAGAAAAGATGAGTGGTAGTAGTGAGAGATTCATCTATTCGAGCGATAGGCAGCCTTTTTTGCTGCCTCACAAAAGGACATAATGGAGTGGATGGAAAAAGTTTTGGAAAGGGAAGGAGAGCGCCAGAAGTCGTGGTCCATGTAGGAACCAATGACGTAGGCAACAGTAGTATGGAGGTCGTGCGGAAGCCGTATGAGGAGTTCGGATCAAGGCTGAAGGGCAAGACTTTAAGGGTGGTAATCTTGGGATTACTTCCTGTGCCATGCTCTGGGCAGGTTGGGCATGGACATATTAGATCCGTTAATGGCTGGATTGAGATATGGTGCAGGAGGGAGGTTTTCAGATTCCTAGGACATTGGGATCAGTTCTGGGACAGAGGGAAGCTGTTCAGGAGGGACGGACTTCACCTGAACTGGAGGGGTACCAGGATGCTTGCAGAAAGGGTAAATAAGACAGTGGGGATGAATGAAAACTAGTATGGCAGGGGGAGGGGAAAGCAGAACAGATTGTAGGCTAAGAATAATTAGGAAAGGGGGAGTAAGGATATTAAAGGATAAACTGAATTGAACTTCTATGAATGCAAGGAGTATAAGGAATAAAATGGATGAGCTATAAGTGCTGGTGAGTAAGGAGGAAATAGAAGTTGTAGGAGTGACTGAAACCTGACTGAAATCAAATGATTGGGGAGTTAACTTGCAGTATTTTGTGTATTTTAGGAAGGACTGGGAAAATAAGGCAGGAGGTGAGGGGGCATTATTTGTTAGAATGAGACTAGTTACAACTGAGTGGATGCTGGAAGTGGTACTGAATCTCTGGAAAGAATTGCAGGACTGTAAAGGGAAAAAGTTAGGAATACAACTATGCTGCAGGCCACCAAATAATCAAAGGGAGGGTGGAGCAGTTTTGTGGAAAACAATAAAGCAGACTTGTGCCAAGTAATAACCCTGGGGGGGATTTCAATCTTGCTCATATTGATGGAGTGCACAAAGGAACAGTCTGCATGCGAATGGGAATATAATGAAATTGCAAGGGGACTTGTTTCTAAAACAGTACATTAAGGAACCCGCAAGGGGTAATGCAATATTGGATTTGGTTATAATCAATGAGGAGGAAACCATAGCCAAGTAGAAGTAAGGGAACATTTGGGATCTAGTGACCATAATGTTCTGACATTCAGGGTAGACACGAGGGTAGGAAGCCAATTAAAAAGCTAACATTTTAAACAAGCTGATTTTAAGGGCATCGGAGATTGCATGGGAATGGTGAAATGGGAGGAGATACTGAAAGGAAAAGACGTGGAAGGAAAGTGGAATAATTTTAAAGGGGTAGTTTTTAAGATGCAAAAGGAATTCATCACTGAAATAGGTCAGGGACAGAATAAAAGAGTAAGACCAGTTTGGTTTGCTAACAAAATGTGGAAGGCATTAGGGAGCAAGAAAAACCATACAAATGTTTAAATGTTCAGAAAATGAACAGGATGGGGAGATTTATAAAGATACGCTGCAGAATGCCATGAAACTGAGGGCTGCGAAGAGGGATCGTGGGGAAAGCAAAGCTGGAAACATAAAGTGAACAGTAAAGCATTCTTCAAGTCATCCTCTGTTCCGAGGGACTGCCAAAGAGGAGAAGAATTCTTCAAGTATGTATAGAGTAAATAAAGGATGCAATGAGGGGTTGGCCTACTAAAAATGACACTGGGAAAATGGTGTCTGAAATACAGAAATCGTGTAGTACTTAACTGTTATTTTTCAAATGAGTTCACAAAGAAATGGGTTGAGAATTGGGGGTACAGTTCAAAGGTGAATGTAGACTGAAAATGTTTCAAATCACAAGAGGACATATTGAGGTTGTTGAAGCTCAAGGTAGATAACTTTCATCGTAGGGTTCTGAAGGATTTGGCTCAAACGATTGAGAGTCCTCTTGCTGATATTTTTCAGATTTCACTAGATTCAGACCAAATCCCAGAGGATTCGAAAATAGCAAATGTTACTCCCATCTTCAAAAAAGGGGCGAGGGATGAACCATCAAATCATAGATCTGTAAGCCTTACTTGGCAAAGTGTTTGAAAGTGTTATGAGGGCGTATCTTGAGGGGCATGAGCTAATCCGAGACGGTCAGCATGGTTTTAGGAGTGGGAGGCCATGCTTGACTAATTTATTGGATTTCTTTGAGGAGATGACAGACCTAGTAGATAGAGGATAGACAGTGGATGTTATCTACTTGGATTTCAGGAAGGTATTTAACACTATCCTACCTAATGGGTTACTATGTAGGGTCCAAGCCCATGGAATAGATGGGAATGTATTAAAATGAATTGGCAAATGGTTGGTTGGTAGACAACAATGAGTAGTCAGGTATCTGATTGGCAGCCAGTTACAAGGTTCAGTGCTGGAGCTACTGTTATTTATAATTTTTATCAATCATTTAGAGGAAAGAATTATGTCCGAAGTGTCCATATTTGGAGACAATACCAAATTGAGAGCAGTGGCAAATTATGAATATTGATGAGCACAAATTCAAAAAGATCTCTACTTTTAATCAGTGGATGGAGAAATAGCAGATGTAAGCAGCGATCTTGGGTTTTAGTGGACAGGTCACTATCAGGGTGTCTGAAAATGGGTTGATTTTGTTTTCCCAATAATTTAATTTGTCTGCGGTGTCACATTGTTAGTGGTGACCAATCAGCAATTAACTGTACTTCAACATACAGTAGTTGCTGCAGGAGTTTAGTGATTAGCATGAAGCTCTGTGGAGGAATCATAGACATCATTTGAAAGTTTTGCTGCTTTTGTAGCAGAAATTTCGAATCCAGCACTTTTAACGTTCATGAAAATGCAATGAGATATTTTTGTATTGGATTTTTTTCATGCCAACTAAATGAAAATGATTGAAGAGGAGTGGATAGATATTGTTTGATAATGCTGTTTTGAAGTGCCTTGGGATGTTTTACTACCTTAAAGGCACTATATAAATGCAAGTTGTTTTAGATCAGCATAGGGAAAGTGATAATACTTTCCTATTTTGCGGCAAGCATCAACAACAACTTGTATTTATATAGTAGTAAAATGTCCCAAGGCGCTTCACAGCAACATTATCAAACAAGATTTGACACTGAGCCACATGAGATATTGGAGCAAATGACCAAAAGC
The DNA here is from genome assembly GCA_030390025.1 of Squalus acanthias. Taxonomy (NCBI): domain Eukaryota; kingdom Metazoa; phylum Chordata; class Chondrichthyes; order Squaliformes; family Squalidae; genus Squalus; species Squalus acanthias. The sequence continues at coordinate 112,573,248 of CM059425.1, read as the reverse complement.
TTGATCAAAGAGGTAGGTTTTAAGGAGCGTCTTAAAGGAGGAAAGAGAGGTTTAGTGAGTTCCAGAGCTTAGGACCTTGGCAGCTGAAGGCATGGCCACCAATGATGGAGCGATTAAAATCTGAGTTGCTCAAGAGGCCAGAATTGGAGGAGTGCAGATATCTTGGAGGGTTGTAGGCAATGTTCCCTGTAAGCTGCGCTTTGTTCTGCGCGGCCTGTTTCTTTTAGTGTGCGGTCCCTTTAAATTTCTGCACGTGCGCGGTACTTACAATGGAAAAGCCTGAGAGTGGTCTGTGCGGGACCTTTCAGATTACTGCGCATGCGCACCTTAGCGGGAACTTTGTTGTAGGGCTGGAGGAGATTAGCGATTGGGGAGGGGCGAGGCCATGGAGGGATTTGAAAACGAGGATGAGAATTTTAAAATCGAGGTGTTGCTTAACCGGGAGCCAATGTAGGTCAGCGAGCACAGGGGTGATGGGTGAACGGGACTTGGTGCGAGTTAGGACACGGCCAGCCGAGTTTTGGATGAGCTCAAGTTTAGAGGGTAGAACGTGGGAAGGCGGCTAGGAGTGCATTGGAATAGTCATGCCTAGAGGTAACAAAGGCATGGATGAGGGTTTCAGCAGCAGATGAGCTGAGGCAGGGGTGGAGTCGGGCGATGTTACAGAGGTGGAAATAGGTGGTCTTGGTGATGCAGCAGATATGTGGTTAGAAGCTCATCTCGGGGTCAAAATATGACACCAAGGTTGCACCATTTGGTTCAGTCTTGGACAGTTGCCAGGGAGAGGGATGGAGCCGGTGGTTAGGGAATGGAGTTTGTGCCGGGGACCGAAGACCATGGCTTCGGTCTTCCTAATATTTAGTTAGAGGAAATTTCTGCTCATCCAGTACTGGATGTCAGATGAGCAGTGTGACAATTGAGACAGTGGAGGGATCGAGAGAGGTGGTGGTGAGGGAGAGCTGGGTGTCGTCAGCCGTATGTGTGGAAGCTGACGCTGTGTTTTCGGATGATGTCGCTGAGGGGCAGCGTGTAGATTTGAAATAAGAGGAAGCCAAGGATCGATCCTTGGGGGACACCAGAGGTAACGGAGCGGGAAGGAGATTCTCTGGCTATGACTGGATAGGTAAGAATGGAACCAGGCAAGTGCCTGATACTAGAGCTGGGTCTTGATTATATTGCGAGTGCAGTATTCAAAACAAAGATTGTTTATATAACTTTTTGCAGAGAGATCTGTTAGGATGAGAGTTAATTAATACTTATTAAACTGTTTCGTACAATGTTCCCGTTATATAGCCATGGATTTATTTTACTGTTTTTCTCGGTTACTTTGCCAAACCGCCTGTTTATTCATCAGTGGTTGTTGCGCCATTCATGTATTGTCCTCTCCAACACCACTATCACTGACCAGTGCTGTGCATCGGTTTTTAATGATAGGAACTGGTGCGTTTACTTAAAAAAAAATGGTAGCAGGAATGAGGGTTTGTTTACGTGGGTGGGGGAGAGGCCAAGTTCCGCTGCCACAATTGCTCTTGTTCTATATGGTGACGCTATACCTAGTACTATAATGAGGAAGCATTGTACTGCTTTATTTTTTTAACCATAATTCTGATGCTGTGATACTTGGCTTCATCAGAATTTTTTTGAAGTGTTTTTGAGTGGATAATTTTTTTTTAAACTATATGTGCAGTTAGGAGAACATTTAAAAAAATGTCTTTGTCAGGAAAATAAATTAATTTATCAGTGAGCTCAATCTGATCACTGCAGTAATTTAAAATCTGATGAGCAGTGTTTGTAATGTGTTTCCTATAATGTTGGTGTTGCTGCTGGCACATTTACCAACATTGAAATACTGCCATGGCAAAATGTATAGCAGAACTTTGTTTTTAGTTGAACAGCACTCCTACTCTATCAGGGCTGTTACTTTGTACATTGCTTAACAGATTAATGTTTTTACATGTTTTCCCTCCTGCAGCTGGAATCGATTCCTTGGGTAAAATGTAAACTTTTCTCATCTGTAACTGCAGATGACCAATACATAGAAGTGGTACATCCATCTTCTCTCACTGTTCGCTCTCCTGTGCTTCGTCCCCCCCGCCCTCTCTTCGTCAGTCACCATTATCTGGGGGCATAAAGGCGCATGTGATATAAATGAAGTTTTGCTGCTTCAGTATTGGCAAAATACTGGGCGAGTGTGGTGGGGGGGAATGCTGTTGTAACAGTAGACTGATAAATGTGTGGTACACATAGCCTCAATTGTATATGAAGTAATTGAGATTCAATTTGCCTACTATTTACAAAATATAAGGTAACAGCTAGTAGAATATTAATATGCGGCAGTATTAATGCATTACTAGGCTGATTGCATTTTTATATCCCGGTAAGATTACTTGCATCTTCTGAAATTTCAATATTTTTGCTTAGGTGATTCCACCAAAGGGTTGGAAACCTAGAAGAAATTATGACAACATTGATAACTTGGTTATTCCTGCTCCGATTCAACAAATGGTTACTGGACAGTCGGGTCTTTTTACCCAGTACAACATACAGAAAAAGCCATTGACTGTGAAGGAATTCAAACGTTTGGCCAATAGTGACAAGTAAGTATAATGTTGTTTGTTTCATGCGCCTTCATTTTAGCATTAAGAAAATACAGGGAAAATGTTATGTGAAAGATGTATTTAAAAAAAAATAAAAATTACTCATTTAGGCTGCACTCTGCTTAAAATTTTCATGTTTAATGTATAGAAATTTACGGCACAGAAGGAGGCATGCACTCCAAGGTCCCTCTGTTCCTCTACACTTCTCGGTATCCTACCATTTATTGCGTACTCCCTTACCTTGTTAGCCCTTGAAAAAGTTCAGTTTCAACTATTCTGCAGTATTTTTGCTGCAAAACAACACAATTGACATTTCTCTGATGTGGAGCACCAGCTGACAGGTGAGCCCGTGAAGCATTGAAACAATTGTTTGTACAAGTGGTATGAAAGGGTTTTTAATCGGGAAGTTTGGACTAGTTAGCATTTCAAAACCATTTTATCCTTTGCAAATAACCAAGGAGGGGTGGTAAGAACGAGCCGCGCAGCTCCTAAGCTGACAAAGCCACATGATTTAATTTTTAACTTAACGGGCTCATTGTCTTAAAGAAACTTCAGGCGCAAACCATGGCTGTATAAGGAAAACAATAATTTATTATTAATACATTAGAAAATTGACATTGGAATCTAAACAATATTTTAAGTTTATTCATGAATTAGAATTGCCTTGACAATACAACAGTTTCTGAATTTCCAAATCGCATATCCTTTTTAGAAATTAAATGTCTACATTAGACTAACCCCATAAGGAAAGTTTTATATACCCAGGGTTGGCTCAAGCTTGTTGGGAAGATTCCAAGTATTTGGATGGACACCATTGTAACCAGGTCATCTGCTTCACAGTCAATCTGTAAGCCTGCATCGAGGCATGAAGTTGTGATGTAGCGAGTAGTCAGGAAGATGCCAGGTGAGATGGTGCCTCCAGGATGTGAAAGGCAAGGTTGGAGCAGTTGCAGTGGAGCTGTGTCTTTTTCCATCCTCAAAAGTCAGGGGGGGGGGGGGGAAATTTGTGTGGTTTGCGCCACATGATGGCGCTAAATGCCATTGACCGGTGTAACAACAGCTGGTGCCGGTTCCAGTGCCGCACGCCATATCAGTGTTGCCGGTAAACTCGATCGCCAGGGACCTCGCCGTCATGGAGATTGTGATGTCAGTGAGTGTGCAACACTCACTGGGCGTCCGATCTCCCAACTTCGTTATAGCCACTTACCTCACCGGCAGCGCAGAACAACGACAGGGAGAGCTGGCATTTACCAGCAGGAAGCAGGCTGCAGCAGTGATACTTAAAGGTACCATCCCCATCAGTTGCAACTAACATGGTTCTGCAGTTTCAGTGCCTGTTTGCTACTTCCTGCAACTGAAACAGCTTTCTTTAGTTATTTCAAGTTTTTTTTTGGTGACGGAGTGTTGATTCAAGTGCAGAAGTCACTCATTTGTTAAAGGCTTCTGCTCACAACACTTCCTCACAGTCATGGGGTCTGCGGGATTGTGGGATTACCTCAGGAGAACGATGAGGACAAGGGTGAGGAGGAGGAACAGGAGGCAGGGCGGAGGCAGCAAGACAATTGGCCTTCTGGACGGGCTGTCCGTGACCAGCTCATCAGACTCCGATTCGCATGAATGAAACCCCAGATCCCCGTAGTTCACCACATCCCCATTATACAATCCCTGTCTCACGCCATATCACAGCGTCCTCCTGGGCGCAAAGGTGAAGTGAGAGAGACCATAAAATATTCGAAAGACACTTGATAAATGTATCTATAAACCTATCACACATCACTTGAATTCTAATAACTAATAACCCTTGTGCCTGCCATAGTTGAATAGCTGTCATTGTGTGCAAGGTGTGAGATGTGGGTGTTAGTGTTGCTAGGTAGTGTGTTGGTGGGTGAGTGCTGGGGGTGTGGTACATTGAGCAGTGTGTGAAGCTTGTGGTACAGATGTGGTATGTAGCATTTGTTGAAGCCTTCACTCACCCTGACCACTCGTGAGTGTGTTAAACTTCCCCCTACACTGTGTGGGGGTCCTGGGGCGCACAGTGCTGCCCGTGACATGGTCTGGCAGACTTGTGGCGAGGGCCTCCTGCCAGTTGGGGAGTACAGGACCGCCCGCCTTCTCTGCACCGCTAAAACCAATGCCTCCAAAACTTCCTCGGAAAACCTCCGGGCTCTCTCCCTGGGGCGGAGATCTGTCCTCAGGACTGGTAAATAAGTGCTCCTTCTCCTCCTCCTTGTTGTTGTTGAGGCAGCTGCACACCCATCAATGCTGAGCATGAGGTGCTGCAGCATCAATGAACCTCCCCTTTAAGTAGTGAAAAAAGCCTGTGTCAATCATTATTTGCATTTAGATTGCCCCCAATATTGGTCCATCTTTTCAGTGCAACGCCAATGAGCTTGAGCTTTTAGACTAGAAGCATGACTGCAGTCATTTTAATGAGGAGTGAGGCAGAATTTTGTGTGCAGCCTAGACGACTTTCAACTGGCGCTACTTAACCATTTTTTAGTCTAAACACTGCCCATTTCTTGGCTATAACGAATTTCTAGCCCCAGCTTTTTAAAAGCCCTTTTTAACCTAGAACCACACACCACACCTCTGGGACAGTGGCTTGTTAACAATAGGTTCCAACAAATACCACTCACGATTGATTGACACACTTCACTCGTTTTCGCTGTGTTCACAACATAACGCATGGAGGTGTTCAAAATTACCTCCAGCCGGCCTGGACTCATTGTTGCTATGGTGATCTATCCTCTGCTGTGTGGTCTTTCACAATGTGTCCTCTTAAGACTCCTTTTTCTTCAAACATGCTGGAGCTGATCTAGTATCGGGCCTTCTTTCAAGATGAACTTTCACTACAATTCCAAATCTGGTAGTTTTGTGATCTCGTACTGCTGTGTAACTGCTTTGTTCTGGGGCTACCCTTTTCCCCCCATTCATTTTCTGCTGATGGTAACGGACCTAATCCATTGTATCCCAATGTTAAAGAAGTTCAGTTGCCTTTTTATTTGTTTTGTAGAAAATTTTAATCCCATAATTCAATCTTTAAATCTAGGGGGGAAAGTTTTATTGGACAAAAGCGAAATGCTGCGGATGCTGGAAATCTGAAATAAAAACAGAAAATGCTGGGAATACTCAGCAGGTTAGGCAGCATCTGTGGAGAGAGAAACAGAGTAAACATTTCAGGTCTGATGAAAGGTCATCGACCTGAAACGTTAACTCTGTTTCTCTCTCCATAGATGCTGCCTGACCTGTTGAGTATTTCCAGCATTTTCCGTTTTTATTAAAGTTTTATTGTAGTTGACTCTTACTTTAAATCAAGTTTTAAATGTCTGTCATGTTAGATTGTGGCCAAGTCACAATTAAACAAATCTCCGTTGGCCTAGCCTTGCACCCTCTGATTGATCTCCATTATTTGGCTTCAGTATTTTTTGTGTGCCACAAACCTTTCCCAGTGACCAACATCCATGATCTCGGTCTCTTTTGTTTTTCTTCATCAGCAGAAGTTTCTGCGTGTGAATCCTGGGGTCCTAAATTAAGCAATAGTTTTAAGGGAATCCTGCTGTGCAGAAAGTTAAAGCTTAATTTTTGTTAGGACCCAAAGATAACTCTATATCCGCTTTAACAAAGTAGTCTTCTACTCCAGACAGAGAATAGAGTGTGGACAGGAATTGTTCACAAGATAGCTCCCTTCAGCTTGCAGTGTCCAGGGTCTGAAACCTACAGAACCGTTGGCCCAACTGTATGACTGACCAGATCTGATTTTCTTCATTGATGTAGCCTATGACAGTGCCCGATGCAGTTGCCTTTGCTTCTCAATCGATATTGACTTTGGTTGCTTCTGATACTTGTCCACGACAGATGTGCTGACAACCATGGCATGGCTAAAAAGAAATTGATCAAGGAACAATCTCTCAGATAGGACTGTTGTACATACAGCGCTTTAACTCTGGTACCAGTGCAATTATTGGTTAACATCAGTATGTTTTTGCATTGTCTGAGGTTAGGTCCTTGCCAAATAGCTGAAAGGCAAACTGATTTCCCCCCACCCCCAACACACACACTTTGAGAGGGAAGAGGAGGATAAAGAAATGAGGCAGAACTTTCATTCCTGTTCCATAACAGGCCCCAGGGAAAGCGCTGACTCAGTTTCTTATGAGTGCAGTGCCTGGATTGATTGAGGTTCAAGCTCAGGCACTGTTATGCAAATATAGAAATACATAGATTCTGTATTTTTAGAGCTTGAATTTGCAAATTTTTTTTTTTTTTTTTAAAGAGTTTTGCTATAAAAGTGCCTTCATTTCATTTATTTTAAAGCAGATACTGCACTCCTCGATACTTAGATTATGAAGATCTTGAACGTAAATACTGGAAAAATCTGACCTTTGTAGCACCAATCTATGGAGCAGATGTCAGTGGCAGTCTCTATGATGAGGTAAGTGCTTTGTATGTTAGAAAATAATTAGTCTAGTATTAACTACACTTGTACGTGTTGCAACTGTCAAGTCTGCTGAAAGGAATCCAACAGCACACCACAAATTTGGCAATATGTACCCTGTAAGTTGGATACTCCAAATTTGTTTTGGCCAGAAAGTGCATTCCTGCATAAGCGGGCTTTGTATTGCCTTCAATTTGTAGGTTGGGGATCATAAACCTTGAATGAAGTCTTTGTTTGTTGTTGAGTAGCAATCCTTAGGGGAAAGAAATTCCAGTGTTTGAGGAGTTCTAGGATGCAGGACTCCACCTCCTCTACCCCCTATTGGAGGTTAGCACTTTGCCATAGGGTGGGAGAGTGCCTTATATTTTCTCTATCACCTGAGCGTGGTACATGACCAGTGGCAATCACCGAAGGGAAAACGGATAACCTCCAGAGCAGATAAAGTAAACCGTGAAACCCAAATGTGTAATGTAACATTATATTTGCTCCTCTTGTCTGGGTAGCTTGCAGGCACTATGTTAATCATGAATTAAACTAGAATGTCTATTTTGCAGTAGAATTATGATGCTAGTCTCTGATCACTCTCCAATGGAAAAAAAGTACTTACTCAGTCGAAGCTATATCACCTCTGTGGTCAGCAAATTTATTACAAATTTTATTTAGTTTGTGCTGAGCCAACAAAGGTTGAATAAAATGACGATCAATTGCATAACGGTTTAAATTCTTAGTACCTGTAGTACTTTATATTCAGAGTTTGCTATCATAAATTGGTATTTGATTTCTATTACAGACGCACCTTTCAAATCTTTTTTTTACATTGCAGTTTAAAAAAAATAAAGTAAGATCAGCTGAGCTTGGCTCGTGGGTAAATACACCATGTGTGACACTAAGGGTTACAGAGCAAAAGGGCCCAGGTTGGATCACTGCAGTGCTGAAATTGTGAGTCTTGACTAGAAGGCATTAATTTTCCCCTCCTTAACTCCGCAGCCTGAGTTAGGCAAGTGAAAAATAGGCTAGCGTTGTTCTTCATTATCCAGCGCCTTCTATTGGAAGTATGCATGACCTGTGATCACTTGACGCTCATGGAGCCCAATGATAACCAATATGATTTGCCAGCTTCCTTGCTCCATTTGCTTGAGGGAAAATGAAGGAAAGAAATAACAAACTGTACTGTCGATTTTTAAAAACTTTATATTTCCAGCTCCAGTAATGACCATTTCTGCTCAAAGACGATGTTCATAATATATAACACAACACCAGCTTCATTCCAGCTAAAGTTATAACCTAGTTTGCTACTTGGTTTTGTGCACCTGTTGGCTCTTTTGCGGTGAACAGTTGCACCTGCAAAAAAGTGAAATGTTCTGTTTGAGTTTTATTCAAACTGTCAGCTTAACTGAATTTAGTGCAGTATAAAGTTAGGTGGTACCCTAGAAAAAATGCAGCATGTCGAGCATGTTGTTTATGCTACACTGATCTCTTAGTATTTGCTGGTATCTTGCAAATATAAATTATCTGCCTTGCTTTTGATGGTGTATAGTATAAACAAATCCTGTTCTTTGAAGCTGCCCTATTCAGAATTTTAGCCGTTGCCTGGGATAATGTTTGGATTGATTTTTTTGTTTTATGGCGGGAGCTGAAGACAGTTGCTTCGGTCTACCCAATGTTTGATTGGAGGACTCATCCAGGACTGGATGTTGGACAAGCAGTCTGACAACTCCGAGGTGGTAATCTAGAGCTGGGTATTGTCAGCATACGTGTGGAGTCTGACATTGTGTCTTCAGATGATGTCGCCATGGGGCAGCATGTAGATGAGGAATAGGAGAGGGCCAAGGATAGATCCTTGGGGGGACTCCAGAGCAATGTTCACTCTTATTTTTTTGGGTGCGTGGCCCCTTTAAGAGGCTGCGCGTCCCATTTGCGCAAAACTTTACATTGAGAAAGCAGGTCCTGGGCTGCGTGGGACTGGCAGAGGTGTGTGACTGCGCACCTCATAGGGAACATTGCTCCAGAGGTGACGGTGCGGAGGCGAGAAGAGAAGCCATTGCAGGAGATTCTCTGGCTCTGATTGGATGGATAAGAATAGAACCAGGTGAGGGCGGTCCCACTCAGCTGGGTAAAGAGGAGGCATTGGAGGAGGTGGTGTGGTCAACCGTGTCACTGGCTGCAGATTGGTCGAGAAGAAGAGGCGGGATAGTGGATTACAGTCTCACAGGGTGCCATTTTTAACTTTTTTATTCGTTTATGGGATCAGGGCAACGCTGGCAATGCCAGCATTTATTGCCCATCCCTAGTTGCCCTTGAGAAGGTGGTGGTGAGCCGCCGCCTTGAACCGCTGCAGTCCGTGTGGTGAAGGTACTCCAACAGTGCTGTTAGGTAGGGAGTTCCAGGATTTTGACCCAGCGATGATGAAGGATCGGCGATATACTTCTAAGTCAGGATGGTGTGTGACTTGGAGGGGAACTTGGAGGTGGTGGTGTTCCCATGCGCCTGCTGCCCTTGTCCTAGGTGGAAGAGGTCGCGGGTTTGGGAGGTGCTGGTGAAGAGGCCTTGGCGAGTTGCTGCACTGCATCTTGTAGATGGTACACACTGCAGCCACGGTACGCCGGTGGTGGAGGGAGTGAATGTTTAAGCTGGTGGATGGGGTGCCAATCAAGCGGGCTGCTTTGTCCTGGATGGTGTCGAGCTTCTTGAGTGTTGTTGGAGCTGCACTCATCCAGGCAAGTGGAGAGTATTCCATCACACTCCTTACTTGTGCCTTGTAGATGGTGGAAAGGCTTTGGGGAGTGAAGAGGTGAGACACTCGCCGCAGAATACCTAGCCTCTGACCTGCTCTTGTTGCCACAGTATTTATGTGGCTGGTCCAGTTAAGTTTCTGGTTAATGGTGACCCCCGGGATTCGGTGATGGTAATGCAATTGAATGTCAAGGGGAGGTGGTTAGACTCTCGCTTGTTGGAGATAGTCATTGTCTGGCACTTGTGTGGCGCGAATGTTACCTGCCACTTATCAGCCCAAGCCTGAGCGTCGTCCAGGTCTTTTTGCATGCGGGCATGGACTGCTTCATTATCTGAGGAGTTGTGATTGGCGCTGAACACTGTGCAGCCGAGTGGTCTTGGCGGAACCCAAACTGGGCATCAGTGAGCAGGTTATTGGTGAGTAAGTGCCGCTTGATAGCACTGTCGATGACACCTTCCATCACTTTGCTGATGATTGAGAGTAGACTGATGGGGTGGTAATTGGCCGGGTTGGATTTGTCCTGCTTTTTGTGGACAGGACATACCTGGGCAGTTTTCCACATTGTTGGATAGATGCCAGTGTTGTAGCTGTACTGGAACAGCTTGGCTAGAGGCGCGGCTAGTTCTGGAGCACAAGTCTTCAGCACGATAGCCGGGATGTTGTCGGGGTCCATAGCCTTTGCTGTACCCAGTGTGCTCAGCCGTTTCTTGATATCACGTGGAGTGAATCGAATTGGCTGAAGACTGGCTTCTGTGATGGTCGGGACCTCGGGAGTAGGCCGATATGGATGATCCACTCGGCACTTCTGGCTGCAAATGCTTCAGCCTTGACTTTTGCCCTCACGTGCTGGGCTCCACCATCATTGAGGATGGGGATATTCTTGGAGCCTCCTCCTCCCGTTAGTTGTTTAATGGTCCACCACCATTCACGACTGGATGTGGCAGGACTACAGAGCTTTGATCTGATCTGTTGATTGTGGGATCGCTTAGCACTGTCTATAGCATGCTGCTTCTGCTTTTTAGCATGCATGTAGTCCTGTGTTGCAGCTTCCCCAGGTTGGCACCTCATTTTTAGGTACACCTGGTGCTGCTCCTGGCATGCTCTTATACACTCCTTGTTGAACCAGGGTTGGTTCCCTGGCTTGGTGGTAATGGTAGAGTGAGGGATATGCCGGGCCATGAGGTTACAGATTGTGGTGGAATACAATTCTGCTGCTGCTGATGGTCCACAGTGCCTCATGGATGCCCAGTTTTGAGCTGCTAGATCTGTTCTGAATCTATCCCATTTAGCACGGTGGTAGTGCCACACAACATGATGGAGGGTGTTCTCAGTGTGAAGACGGGACTTCGTCTCCGCAATGACTGTGCGGTGGTAACTGCTGCCAAGGCTGTCATGGACAGATGCATCTGCGACAGGTAGATTGGTGAGGACGAGGTCAAGTAGGTTTTTCCCTCTTGTTGGTTCACTCACCACCTGTCGCAGGCCCAGACTGGCAGTTATGTCCTTCAGGACTCGGCCAGCTCGGTCAGCAGTGGTGCTACCGAGCCACTTTTGGTGATGGACATTGAAGTCCCCCACCTAGAGTACATTCTGTGCCCTTGCTACTCCGTGCTTCTTCCAAGTGGTGTTCAACATAGAGGAGTACTGATTCATCAGCCGAGGGTGGGCGGTAGGTGGTAATCAGCAGTAGGTTTCCTTGCCCATGCTTGACCTGAAGCCATGAGACTTCATGGGGTCCAGAGTCAATGTTGAGGACTCCCAGGGCCACTCCTTCCCGACTGTATACCACTGTGCTGCCACCCCTGGTGGGTCTGTCCTGGTGATGGAGGAATTCGGGACATTGGCTGAAAGGTATGATTCTGTGATTATGACTGTCAGGCTGTTGCTTGACTTGTCTGTGGGACAGCTCTCCCAGTTTTGGCACAAGTCCCCAGATGTTGGTGAGGAGGACTTTGCAGGGTTGACTTGGCTGGGTGTGCCATTGCCGTGTCCGTAGCCGGTGTCGATGCCGGGTGGTCCGTCCGGTTTCATTCTTATTATTTTATTTCGTAGTGGTTAGTTACAACTGAGTGACTTGCTAGGCCATTTCAGAGTGCAGTTAAGAGTCAATCACATTGCTGTGGGTCTGGAGTCACATATAGGCCAGACCAGGTAAAGACGGCAGATTTCCTTCCCTGAAGGACATTAGTGAACCAGATGGGTTTTTACGACAATCCGATAGTTTTTTTTAAAATTCCAGATTTATTTAATTAACTGAATTTAAATTCCCCAGCTGCCGTGGTGGGATTTGAACTACACGTCTCTGGATCATTAGTTCAGGCCTCTGGATTACTAGCCCAGTGACATTATCACTACGCTACCGTTCCCTGGGCTGTTTCAACAACAACAACAACAACTTATATTTATATAGTGCCTGTATCGTAATAAAACGTCCTAAGACGCTCCACAGGAGTGTTATCAAAAAAAATTGACACTGAGCCATATAAGGAGATGTTAAGGCAGATGACCAAAAGCTTGGTTGAAGAGGTAGATTTTAAGGAGAGTCTTAAAGGAGGAAAGAAAAGTGGAGAGACAGAGAAATTTAGGGAGGGAATTTCAGAGCTTGCGACCGAGGCAGCTGAAGGCACGACCGCCAATGGTGGAGCATTTAAAATCGGGGCTGTTCAAAAGCCCAGAATAGCTGGAGTGCAGAGGTCTAGTGGGATTATAGGGCTGGAGGAGATTACAGAGATGAGGAGGGGCGAGGCCATGGAGGGATTTGAAAGCAAGGATGAGAATTTTAATATCGAGGCGTTGCTTAACTGGGAGCCAATGTAGGTGAGCAAGCACAGGGGAGATGGATGAGCGAGACTTGGTGTGAGTTAGTACACGGGCGGCAGAGTTTTGGATGACCTCAGGTTTATGGAGGGTAGAACTAGGAACACCGGCCAGGAGTGTATTGGAATAGTCAAGTCTAGAGGTGATTAAAGGCATGGCTGAGGGAGGGTTTCAGATGCAGATAAGTTGAGGTGAGGGTGGAGACGGGCGATATTACAAAGGTGGAAATGGGTATAAGAACATAAGAATTAGGAGCAGGAGTAGGCCATACGGCCATTCAATAAAATCATGGCTAATCTTCTACCTCAACTCCGCTTTTCTGCCCGATTCCCATATCCCTTGATTCCACTAGAGTCCAAAAATCTATCTATCTCAGCCTTGAATATACTCAATGACTCACGGGTAGAGAATTCCAAAGATTCAGAACCCTCTGAGTGAAGAAATTCCTCCTCATCTCCGTCTTATATGGCCGACCCCTTATCCTGAGACTATGCCCGCTAGTTCTAGACTCTCCAGCCAGGAGTAACAACTTCTCAGCATCTACCCTGTCAATCCCCCCTCAGAATCTTACATGTTTCAATGAGATCACCTCTCACTCTTAATTCGAGAGTATAGTCTCAATCTATTCAATCTCTTCTCATAGGACAATCCTCTCATCTCGAGGATCAATCTAGTGAACCTTTGTTGCACCGCCTCTAAGGCATCTATGTTCTTTCGCAAATGAGACCAAAACTGTGCACAGTACTCCAGGTGTGGTCTCACCAAAGCCCTGTGTAATTGTAGTAAAACTTCCTTACTTTTGTACTCCAGCCCCCTTGCAATAAAGGCCAACATGCCATTTGCCTTCCTAATTGCTTGCTGTACCTGCATGCTAACTTTCTGTGTTTCCTGTATGGGTACACCTAAATCTCTCTGAACACCAACATTTAATAGTTTCTCACCATTTAAAAAGTATTCTGTTTTTCTATTCTTCATACAAAAGTGAATAACCTCACATTTCCTCACATTATATTCCATCTGCCAGCTTATTGCCCACTTTCTTAACCTGTCTATATCGCTTTACAGACTCTGTGTCCTCCTCACAAGTTACTTTCCCACCTAGCTTGGTATCGTCAGCAAACTTGGCTACATTACACTTAGTCCCTTCATCTAAATCATTAATATAGATTGTAAATAGCTGAGGCCCAAGCACTGATCCTTGCAGCACTAGTTACAGCCTGACAACTGGAAAATGACCCGTTTATCCCTACTCTCTGTTTTCTGTCTGTTAACCAATCCTCTATCCATGCTAATATATCACCCCAACCCCATGAACCCTTAACTTGCGTAGCAACCTCTTATGTGGCACCTTATCGAATGCCTTTTGGAAATCCAAATATGTTACATCCACCTGTTCCCCTTTATCTACCCTGCAAGTTACATCCTCAAAAAACTCTAATAAATTTGTCAAACACAATTTCTCTTTCAGAAAACGTGTTGACTCTGCCTAATCTTAGCAGGCTTAGTGATAAAACAGATATGAGGTAGGAAGCTCAATTCGTGATCAAATATGACGCCGCTCGGAACAACTTTGCAAATTGTGATTAAACAGGAATTGCTATCAAGTGGGAGCAACAAAAATCAAGGCTGGTCTGGTGCATAATAACTTTTATTTACCTAAATTTCATACAACATCAAGTCCAACAAGTGTGAAATGTAGTCTAACATCTTAAAAATACATTTTAAAAAGTAAAGAATAACCCTCACATCTCGTGAGTTCTTTATTCAGTGAAGAATTATTACAACATAAGTTGCAGTATGACATTCATTCATGCCTTTGTCACCTCAAGACTTAAATAATCAAATGATCTCCTGGCTGACACCTCATTCTCTACCCAGTGTAAACTTTAGCTCGTTGAAAACTCTGCTGCCACTATCCTACCTTGTACCAAGTCCTGCTTGCCCATTACCCCTGTCCTCACTGGCTTACATTGACTGGTTTCCCAATGCCTCAAATTTAAAATTCTCATCATTGTGTATAAATCCTTCTGTGGTCTTTCCCTACCCTATTTCTATAATCTGTAACAGGGCTACAAACCAATCCTCCAAATCTCCCTCTCCCTGTGAGTCAGATCTCTGGTGTAAGCACCCCTCCTGTTGCCCTACCATTGGTGGCTGTGCCTTGAACTGTCCAGGCCCCAAGCTCTGAAATTCCTTCCCTCAACCTCTCCACCTCCCTCTCCTTCTTTAAGACCCTCCTTGAAGCTTTTGGTTGCCCTTCCTAATATCTTCTCTTTGGCTTGACATCCATTTCTCCCATGTGCCTCTGTGGAGCACCTTGTGACATTTTTCTATGATAAAGGTGCAATGTAAATGCATGTTGTCGATAATGGGGTGATTGATGAATATGAAAGTACAGCTATAAAGAAAATAATGCAAATGCTGGGATTCTGAAATAAAAGGAGGCAATACTGGAAGTACAAAGCAGGTCTGTCAGTTTCTGAAATTTTAAAATGTTTTTAGTCTGTTTGTCAGAACAAGAAATTGGCCTTACTTATATTCCAGTTTAACATGGAGAGCACCTTGCTTTTATCTGGAATTCATCTCCTAGAAATTAATGGCTATACCAGCAATGACAATACAGCACCTCTTTCGAATAGGATCCACCACCTTGCTCTTGATGAACCACAGTGATGGGTACTCATTGCGGCTATGCTTCCTGTACTCGTGTCCTCTATTCCGGGCATCTAGAGTGCGGTAGCCTAGTGGTTATGGTGCTGGACTAGAAACCCAAAATTCAAATCACCCAATGGCAAGTTGTGAAATTAAATTAAATAAATCTGGTAAATTATGGGCTGGCACCAGTCCTACACAATGTGGTTGACTCTTGAAGCCCTCGGGCATTAACACTGCCTTGTCAGTGTCATCCACATCCCGTGCACAAATTTAAAAAATGATTATGTGCCTAGCCACCAGGGATACGGGCTACGTTCTCTTGCTGCAGAAAGTAGGAGTTTGGGTACTATCAAGGTTTTAAAAAAAAAAGTGTTGATTTTTTTGGATGTTTGCTGTATGAAAGGATTGTGATAAGCAAGTAGCGCTTGGGTTCTCAACTGGAGCTGAGCTAGTACAGTGAGTGCTACTTCCTTTAAAAAAAAATTATGTACTCTTTTCCTTTGTAGTCATAGGTCAACATCATTCAGTTTTTATAAAATGTTCATTGGCAACATGGTTTCAAACAATGCACACATTTAAATATTGAAGCATTGGTCAGGACAATTGTGACTGTCCTGATCAGTGATTGTGTTTGCATTTTTAGATGAAGGAGAAACCCATTGCATAGTGCATGCATTGGAGATGCAGTGACAGTTACTTTTGGGAATTGTGTCAAGTACAAGCATTAGACCATGACATGGGTTGGGCTAGGGGTAGAGTGTTCAGCACCAGGAAACTTTTGAACATGGGAGTCAGTTGGCTGGGTGGGGATCATGAAGTGTGGTAGAGAATGTACCTAGATTCAAGACTATCCAGGATCCCAGCGGTTACACCATGTCGCTTGTGGAAGGAGGGTGGAGAGTTTATGGGTGTTTTTTTGGTGATGATTTTAATGTTATATTGTTGGGATTTGCAATGGAGTGGGTGAGAAAGTGTCAAATCAACAGTATGAAGGAGATTTTTTTTGCTGGAATGTGATTTGAAAAAAAAAGTTGTCTCATTTTAGATCTAGTATTGTGCAACAAGAAAGAGTAAATTAATAACCTTGTAGAAAAGGGGCCTTTAGGGAAGAGTGACCATAATATGATAGAATTTTATATTGAGTTTGAAAGTGACTTAATTAAATCTGAAACTAGGATCTTAAATCTAAACAAAGCAAACTACGTAGGTATGAGGGGCGAGTTGGCTAAGGTAGATTGGGAAACTACATTAAAAGGTATGACAGTGGACGAACAATGGCTAACATTTAAAGAATGAATACATAATTTACAACAAATATACATTCCTTTTAAGGCACAAAAACACCACAGGAAAAGTGGTCCAACCGTGGCTAACGAGAAGTTAAAGATAGTATTAGGCTTATAATGCTGCCAAAAAGAGTAGTAAGCCTGAGAATTGGGAGGATTTTAGAAATCAGCAAAGGAGGACCAAGAAAGGGAAAATAGAATGAGAATAAACTAGCGAGAGACATAAAAACAATCTGTAAAAGCTTCTATAGGTATGTAAAAAGGAAAAGATTAGCGAAAGTAAATGTGGGTCCCTTACAGGCTGAGACAGGAGAAATTATAATGGGGAATAAGGAAATGGCAGAGAAATTAAACAAATACTTTGTGTCTATCTTCACGGAAGAAGACGCAAAAAAACTTTCTGGAAATAGTGGAGAACCAAGAGTCTAGTGAGAATGAGGAACTGAAAGAAATTAGTATTGGTAAAAAAGTAGTACTGGAGAAATTAATGGGACTGAAAACCGATAAATCCCCTGGACCTGATGGCCTACATCCTAGGGTTTTGAAAGAGTTGGCTATAGAGATAGTGGATGCATTGGTTGTCATTTTCCAAAATTCCATAGATGCTAAAACTGTTCCCGCGGATTGGAAGGTAGCAAATGTAACCCCACTATTTAAGAAAGGAGGGAGAGAGAAAACAGGGAACTACAGACCAGTTAGCCTGACATCAGTAGTAGGGAAAATGCTAGAATCTGTTATTAAGGACGTGGTAACAGGGCACTTAGAAAATAATAATAGGATTGGGCAGAGTCAACATGGATTTATGAAAGGGAAATCGTGTTTGACGAATCTGTTAATTTTTTGAGGTTGTAACTAGCAGAATAGATAAGGGGGAACCAGTGGATGTGGTGTATTTGGATTTTCAGAAGGCATTCGATAAGGTGCCACACAAGAGGTTATTAAACAAAATTAGGACTCATGGGATTGGGGGTAATATACTAGCATAGATTAAGGATTGGTTAATGGACAGAAAACAGTGTAGGAATAAACAGGTCATTTTTGGGTTGGCAGGCTATAACTAGTGGGGTACCACAAGGATCAGTGCTTGGGCCTCAGCTATTCACAATCTACATCAATAATTTGGATGAGGGGACCAAATGTAATATATCCAAGTTTGCTGATGATACAAAGCTGTGTGGGAATGCAAGTTGTGAGGAGGATGCAAGGAGGCTTCAAGGGGATATAGACAGGCTAAGTGAGTGGGCAAGAACTTGGCAAATGGAATATAATGTGGAGAAATGTGAAATTATCCACTTTGGTAGGAAAAATAGAAAAGTAGGGTATTTTTTAAATGGTGAGAGATTGGGAAATGTTGGTGTTCAGAGGGACCTGGGTGTCCTTGTACACGAATCACTGAAAGTTAACATGCAGGTGCAGCAAGCAATCAGGAAAGCAAATGGTATGTTGGCCTTTATTACAAGAGGATTTGAGTATAAGAGTAAAGACGTCTTACTGCAATTATATATGGCCCTGGTGAGACCACACCTGAAGTATTGTGTACAGTTTTGGTCTCCTTACCTAAGGAAGGATATACTTTCCATAGAGGGAGTGAAGCGAAGGTTCACCAGCCTGGTTCCTGGGATGGGGGGATTGTCCGATGAGGACAGATTGAGTAGACTAGGCCTATATTCTCGAGTTTAGAATAATGAGAGGTGATCTCATTGAAGCATACAAAATTCTTAGAGCTTGATAGGGTAGATGCAGGGAGGATGTTTCCCCTGGCTGGGGAGTCTAGAACCAGGGGTCACAGTCTCAGAATAAGGGGTCGGCCATTTAAGACTGAGATGAGGAGAAATGTATTCACTCAGAGGGTGGTGAATCTTTGGAATTCTCTACCCCAGAGGGCTGTGGATGTTCAGTCATTGAGTATATTCAAGACAGAGAGCGATAGATTTTTGAACATTAAGGGAATCAAGGGATATGGGGATAGTTCAGGAAAGTGGAGATGAGGTAGATGATCAGCCAGGATCTTAGTGAATGGCAGAGCAGGCTCGAAGAGCCAAATGGCCTACTGCTGCTCTGATTTCTTATGTTCATATACAGTGAACAACAAAAATGGAAACTAACCAATTAGAAAGGAACAAAACATACTTGATCTATGAAGAAAGAGAAGACAAATATTGGAAAAAAAATTGATTGTTAAACATGAAATTGTATCATACAGATTAGCCCAGTCGATAATTTGATGATTGCACTAATCTGAGTTAGCACCATCCAGTATGCTGCAAGCACAGTTTGAATTTCATGTTTGCCTGCACAGCAGTTTTAGGTGTGTTGCGTTTCAAGAAGGCATATCTATTATAACGCAGTGTGAGATGGAGTTGTTTACTGTTTTTATTGAATTTTATTGATGACTGAATTTTGATGACAAAAGAACCAGAGGGAAGATGAGAATTTCTTTACGCAACGAATAGTTGTGATCTGGAATGCACTGTCTGAAAGGGCGGTGAGAGCAGATTCAGTAGTAATTTTCAAAAGGGAATTGAATAAATACTTGAAAGGGGAAAATTTGCAGGGCTATGGGGAAAGTGCGTGTGTGTGTGTGTGTGTAAATTTTATGATTTCAGCTAAATCTGATGCCATCACATTACCCTGAACCCCCCCCCCCCCCCCTCAAACTGTAGCTGTAGCAACAACATTATTGTATCATTGTATTCTCCTAAAATACCATGCAGCAACCTTGGACACTACTTCACATCTATGTATGAATTGAAGAAAGCACTATTTTGAGTTATTGTTGAATTTATGTTTTTTGACTCAAGGCTCCACCAGCTTTTGTTGTGGAATGTAATGGTTCTGCTCTTGTTTTTGGAATTATCTTGGTCTTTGGTGGCCCAGGACTGTAAAGTGGAAACAAAATATGCAAGCAAAAATTGTACACTGAAATCTATCCTTAGAGTGCCCTCTACTGATATATTTTGTGTAGTTTAACTATTTTCAGCTTCTTTTGCAACCAAAGCCCCATCATTTACTTTTCATATTTATTGGTAATGTTGCAGTTTTTTTTTTAAACCACTGTCTGAAATGATTGCCTATTAATGAATTAAAAGGCCGTGGGAAAATTGCAGTTTTAACACTCTGTCCGTTTTATTGTAGGTAAAGAGTACAGATTGTTAAAATGAATTGCTACTTTAATATTGTTTACTACTAATTTGAATTATTTTTAAACCTCTTGCCAGAACTGAATCTTGCCAGCTGAGCCACCTCTCGTCGATATCCAGGACAGTCTTGGATGCAGATCCTGCAGATACCTGACACTGGTGGATGGTGCCGGCTGAGTGGATTTCTCTGGGTTTTGGGAGAGGGGGTGATAGCTTGGGCTGGTGAAACACATAAATGGGGGAATACATTCAAATGTCAAGTACTTCTCCTTAAGCCTTTTTTTTCTGTCTTTAGACAAGCCGAGAGCATATTTCATTACGCATATGGTTGAACTATATTTTGCCAGGAAATGCCTCTTCAACATACCTTTGGTTTTACTGTTGTCACTGGAATGCTGACCTACTGAAAATTTGCTTTGAGTTCATTTCAGCAGAAAGCAAAGCCTTTTTACTGTAATGTCTGCGCATCAGCAGAAGAGAATTGGCTGCATGGACTTTCAAACCTTATTGAATAAGAACAGTAATTTATGGCTACTGCTGGATCTGTTTTCCATTTAGTTTCCCAACCTATGTGCCTCTGCATTCAGGTACAGCCAAATACAAGGGTCATTGCCAACACAGTTAGAACAAGCAGGTAGTGCAATTCTCAAATTTGTGGCGGAGTTGCACACTGCCTTTCAACCTTGAGTCCTGGGTTCAAGACCAGTGTATTACATGCCCCTCACTACTCCATGGTGCTGGATGTTGGTGCTTTATGTGTTGTGCCTCCTTTCTCTCTAATCTCTCTATTTTGACAGGTGGAAACTGGATTATGCCCCTTCACATGACCAATAAAGGCTGCTTCCCAAGGCTTTATCTCTTGTTGCGGTGTCTTTACACTGAATTGTCTGTGTGGTTAACCATTGGCAATGACCTAAGGGGTGCTGTTCTGCCTCAAACCGCCTCTGCTGTTATGGCTTGATTTGGAACTGGCTGGTATTGTACAAGAGAAGTGGGTTTGTTTTGCAACCATTAGCGTTTCCCACCTCTAGCAAATTAATGTGCTGATTTCCACCCCCCCCCCCCCCCCACCCTGTCCCCCAAGCGTTGCTGTATTTATCTTTGGCAAAATGTTCAGACCAGGTGGTGGTGAACACTGTCATTACTAGAATCAAATCAGTGTAAATAAAGTGTTTTAAAAAACTAATTAGGTTATCACTATAGCTTCCGTTTCCTTAGTGCGCACTATATAGTTGTACTATCCAGATGATTAATTTCAAATGTAATTGTTTTCTAGGATGTTGATGAGTGGAACATCAGTCGTTTGAATACAATTTTGGATGTGGTAGCAGAAGAAAGCGGCATTGCTATTGAAGGTGTGAACACACCGTATTTGTACTTCGGCATGTGGAAAACTACTTTTGCTTGGCATACTGAAGATATGGATCTGTACAGCATTAACTATCTGCATTTTGGAGAGCCAAAATCTTGGTAGGTGTAATAGCTATGTTGCGTTTAAATTTTATTAAATATTAAAGGACTGGCAAAGAGTATAATTTTTGCTTCCCAAAAATATACTATTTAAAAACAAATTTATATAGTGAATGATGCACCGCCTGCAGTATATGTAATAAGGCAACACGTCATTAGGTTGAGGTGAAACAACATTGCTTCAATTCTGAGGTGCCCTGCTTGCTTGGTAATAACTTGAGATTAGTCAGTATAATGTATACGATCTTAGGAGTACAGTACTTTAGCTTTGTCTTGAAGTTTTCCATTTGATAATTTTGCTACTAGTGGAAGATGACTGACCATGATAGGGAGGGGAGTCCAGCAACAAAGCTGTGTCATTTTAGAAGTGGTACAGTGCTGTTACTGAAAGCTGAATGACTGTTCGTGTGTGTGTACACAGTGCACTTGCAGCATTAACTCTCCCTGCCCTAGAGTATTCTTGAAGATAATTGATGACTGCACAATTTTGAAACAAAGAACATGTTTCTAGCTCTGGCATTCTTTACTTTGAAAACAACACATAAAGGTTTATAATAATAACCAGAGCTTTGAGCAGCATTCTACACCCAATTCGGAGCAGAGTGCAGAAATGTCCGTGTCGCCGTATCGGAATGTATAAATAATCATTTCTGTGACACTGGTTTATGGCAGTTTTTCCAGAAGTGGACCAATACCTGGAGCTTATTTCAGGTGAGTTCTGTTCTATTTGTCAGCATCTCCTGGCTATAACTTCAAACACAACTACAGAGCAATCTGGCACCTTTTGCTCTGCCGACTGAACTTTCGTACATTTGTGGCAGCACCAGACTTAACACTTGGGCTGTGAAATTATTGGAGGAGATATTCCATGAATCTGACTGTCTAAGTATATCATTTGAAATGATACAACTGAAGATTGCCCCACTGTGTTAGCAATGGTGCTTAAAGCTTGAGAGTACACTACTATCGTAGTCTTTGCAAGAATGGAGGGAGAAATTCAACTTGCAGCTGCACTTTCTTCCAGCATAAGATCGGTATTAGACTCCCGAACTTCGTGTTGTGATCTGTGCTCGAAGCCATATTGACTCGGGTATTTAGTCGTCTGGGGCAGCTGCCTGAAAGCAGTGGGGTGCCTAATAGTTAAATGTAAACTAGGGTCCTACTCGTGGTCAAGGACCCTTCTGCCAAGTTGAACTGCGGGTGCGCTATATTCGTTCATTCTAAAACCCGCCCACAAATCCTAGGTGGCAACAATCAGAAAGGAGGCAGCACTAGTGTTATTTAATGAGATCCTCAGTTGCATTCAGCTAAGCCTCTGGTTAGTCGTTTCAGACTGCTTGTAGACTTCTGGGCCTATTTCTGGCTGTGTTGACTGCTCGAGCTGATTCAAAAATTGTGGAGTTATTTTTTTGGAACTGCAGGGCAATCTCTGCTCGGGGGTTCGTGCACAAAGTTGCTCTGCCACCATGGGTGTGCTGCTCAGTCTGCCATTGGGCCATCCTATCCCCCTGCCCTTGGTTCTGCACACTTGTGCTCGGTGAATCTCCCAGTGCAGACCCCTCTAACTAGCCCTCTAAATTACGCGGGGTGCCGATTTCTGATCTGGTGTCTGCATGGCTAAGGTCGAGTGACAGTGCATCTTCAGGAGGGCTGCTCTCTTCCTCTCCTGCAACTGTGAATGTTACTTCTGATGGACCTGGAAAGAGAAGAGAGAGGTCAGGGTTGGCAATTAGTGGCAAGGGTTAGCAGAGATGGATGAGTCATAGAAATTTACGGCACAGAAGGAGGCCATTCGACCCATCTTGTCCGTGCTGGCTGAAAAAGAGCTATCCAGCCTAATCCCACTTTCCAGCTCTTGGTCCGTAGCCTTGTAGGTTACGGCACTTCACATGCATATCCAAGTACTTTTTAAATGCAAATAGTGTTTCTGCCACCCTTTCAGGCAGTGAGTTCCAGACCCCCACCACTCTCTGGGTGAAAAAAGTTCTCCTCAACTCCCCTCTAATCTTTTACAAATTACTTTAAATCTGTGCCCCCTGGTTAGTGACCTCACTGCTAAGGGAAATAGGTCCTTCCAATCCACTCTATCTCGGCCCCTCATAATTTTATACACCTCAATCAAGTCTCCCCTCAGCCTCCTCTGTTCCAAAGAAAACAACCCCAGCCTATCCAATCTTTCCTCATAGCTAAAATTCCCCAGCCCAGGCAACATCCTTGTAAATCTCCTCTGCACCCTCTCGAGTGCAATCACATCCTTCCTGTAATGAGGTGACCAGAACTGCACACAGTATTCTAGCTGTGACCTAACTAGTGTTTTATACAGTTCAAGCATAACCTCCCTGCTCTTATATTCTATGCCTCGGCTAATAAAGGCAAGTATCCCATATGCCTTCTTAACCACCTTATCTACCTGGCCTGCTAGCTTCAGGGACCTGTGGGCATGCACTCCAAGGTCCCTCTTCTTCTACACTTCTCAGTATCCTACCATTTATTGTGTATTCCTTTGCCTTGTTAGCCCTCCCCAAATGCATCACCTCACACTTGGCACAGGAGTGGTAGGGATGGTGGCCCCCCTCCTTCTGCTTTCACTTGCGCCCTGTTGTGTGCCTGCTTGTTCTGAACGAAGAAAGGGAGTGGGTTACTGTGTGGCCTGCTGAAGGATTGTGAAGATGTACATGCCAGGGTGGAATAGTGCTCATGGTGCGTGAAAGATGCCACAGATGTGGGAAAGTGAGGGGAGTAATTGTATGGAAAGTAGCAGGTGCAGAGTGTGCAAGTAGTAGCAGAAAGAGTTTCAGTAAAGTGTGAAAGAAAAAAGAAAGACTTGCATTTATTTAGCGCCTTTCACAACCCCAGGATGTCCCAAAATGCTTAACAGCCAATTAACTACTTTTTGAAGTGTAGGCACTGTTGTAATGTAGGAAATGCGGCAGCCAATTTGCGCACAGCAAGCTCCCACAAACCGCAATGAAATAAATGACCAGGTAATCTGTTTTAGGTCTTGGTTGAAGGATAAATGTTGGCCAGGACACCAGGGCAAACTACCTTGCTCTTTGAATAGTGCCGTGGGATCTTTTGCGTCAACTTGAGAGAGCAGACGAGGCTTTGATTTAACGTCTCTTCCGAAAGAAGGCACCTCCGACAGTGCAGCACACTCGGGTGCAAGGCTGCCTTTAAGTGGCGTCACTGCTGCCTGATTTTCCGCTTCCCCCCCCCTCCCCCCCCCCCCCCCCAATCAGAGTGAGTAATGTTGGTAGCTCACCAATCAATCAAACGAGGCACAGACACCAATTTAGCTCATGCCTCTTGCCGATGCCGTTGGGCACTCCGAGTGATCACCGCACTCGTTTTGTGCCTGTTTTTGGCGCAGGTTGAATTTCTCTCCCTGAGTCACCTAGTGGCGCAGAGTGGGCACTTCAACAGTACAGTTCAGATGCAGTGCTCCTCTTGAAATAAATATTCCTTGCTGCTCTTGGATCCAGGGCTACCATCTTTTGCCAGTCTAAACTGGTCGGGCCAGAGCATTTGAACAAAAACTGTGAGCACGATTTTTTTTTAATGCGAAGAATCTTGCTGTCTGACTTCAGATTTCAAAATTGCTTGGATCAGTGGAAATTGTGACGCATTTATTTGTACAAAAATATATATATTTCCAGGAATGTACTAGTTAAGCATATGAATGGCTATTGCAAGAACATTCTGCTCATGAGAAGGCTTTTTTTTTTGTGACCGTGCAGGATTTTGTTCTAAGCGGAGCTTCTTTCTATCCCATGGCTCCTTGTGTTTCAGATGTTCTTGAACACTTTGGATCCATCCACATCAATAAATTGCACAGATAATTAAAATTTTAGGAGACTAGGATGGGAATGTGGGTTTATGGATGTAGGATATCTTTCATTAGCTTGTTCATCCGTGTAGTCATTTTTGATTCATCACAGTTTTTAATGTATGGAGGCAAGGATGGGGAAAAAAAAAGAACTTTCCTCTCTGACAACCAGAAAGATACAGTCCAGGGTGTTCGTGCAGGGTTGGGTGGCAGAATAGACACTGGCTTAAATCCAACCTGAAATTCTCTAGATGTCTGTGGTTTACCACTAACTAACTCTGTTATTTTGTATGTGGTATTGTGATGTAACCCCAGGTATGAGCTGTGTAGCCCAGTATTTA
Source organism: Squalus acanthias (assembly GCA_030390025.1). NCBI lineage: Eukaryota > Metazoa > Chordata > Chondrichthyes > Squaliformes > Squalidae > Squalus > Squalus acanthias. Next base: position 112,547,950 of record CM059425.1, on the reverse strand, counting down.
AATGTGGGTTTCAAATTGTGTGCTTAATAAACAGCTAATATAAGTTTAAAAAAAAAAGTTTGCTCAGAATAGATCAGATTACACATTTTGGTAGCCTAGCCATACACAATCTCGCATCGTTCTTTTGGTTGTGCTTTAAGATCTGCCCGAAGAATATCCCTTGCAGATTTGATGGAAGATTCTGATTTTGATATTTTCACAGATGTAAATGGTGATCATTAGGTGTGAACAAGTAATAGATTGTCCCAAACTGGTTCAAAATAAAGAACGAAAAAGTAAGAACTTGCATTTATAGAGCACCTTTCATGTCCAAAGCGCCTCACAGTCAATGAAGTACTTTTGACGTTTAATCACTGTTATAATGTAGGCAAATGCATTCAATTTGCATTCCCTACTGTTCTTCAACTAGTGCCGTGGGATCTTTTATATCCAGTTGATCAGGTAGATGGGGCTTTGGTTAAAGATCTCATGTGAAAGACAGCCCCTCTGACAGTGCAGCACTCCCACGGTACTGCACTGAAGTGTCAGCCGAGGTTATTTGCTTCTGTGTGAGACTTGAACCCAATACCTCCTGACTCGGGCGAGAGTGCTACCACTGAGCCAAGGCTTATGCTGGAAATACACATTAAATAAAAAGGGAAAAAATACAAAAACAGACAATGTGGAAAATACACAGCAGGCCAGTCCTCATGTGTAAAGACAAGATTATTTGCAGTTTAAGGAAGGATACACCGCCAAATGTCAAAAATTTGTCATTTCTTCTTGCGCATGCTGTCCTGCAGTCTCTTTCCAGCATTTTCTGTTTTCATTTCAAAATACGTAATTTTTTTGTGATGTTGGGAGCGTGGTTTACGGTTGGAGCAATTTGTTTGCGATCCCTGGAGTTTAATTGGATTGGTCTGTCTTCCAGTGGCCCTGTTAGTTGAGGTTACTTCCTCTAACAGTACTTGTTTGGGAGGGGGGAAATTAATGTAAGTTTTAGATGTGGAAATCCACTGAATAAAAAGACAACAAAATAAATAGTGTATTTCAGTAATCAAAATTGTATTTCTGCGTGTTTGAAAGTCTCAGAATTAATTATTTTCGTCTGACGTAGAACTAGAGGCCATTAGTAGTCTGTGATGGGTTTTGTTGTAAAAGTATAGTTAAGAGCATGATAACGCCATAATTGGGAATGTGGATGTGGAAAATATTTCATTGCAATATTCCTGGCCGACATTGCCTCCCGATCCGGCAACAAGATTTTAAAAATTCTCATCCTTGTTTTCAAATCCCTCCATGGCCTCGTCTCTCCCTATCTCTGTAACCTCCTCCAGCCCTACAACCCCCCCCCGAGACATCTGCGCTCCTCCAATTCTGGCCTCTTGCACATCCCTGATTTCCTTTGCTCCACCATTGACGGCTGTGCCTTCAGCTGCCGAGGCCCTAAACACCGGAACTCCCTCCTTCAACCTCTCCGCTTCTCTCTCCTCCTTTTAACTCACTCCTTTAAAACCTACCTTTTTGACCAAGCTTTTGGTCACCTATCTAAATACCTCTGTGGCTCGGTGTCGAATTTTGTCTGATAACGCTCCAGTGAAGCACCTTGGGACGTTTTAGACGTTACAGGCAATATATAAATGTAAGTTGTTGTGTTGGTTAAGTACCCACAAGCGTTGTACTTCAAAGCTAGGTTGAATGAGTATGTTGCAGCTGACATCAGTGTGACAGCTGGAGTGTACTTTTGTATTCAGAAGCTATAATAATGGATCAGGACATAATGCAGTCTGATCCTGACTAGGATCAGTAGTCTGTTGGAGTTCTTATCCACAAGTGGTGCTATTTTTAACTGGTGGTGTCTACTGATTTATATCGCACAAAATACACACGTGAAGGTAAGTGCCAATCTTGTTAAAGAAAATAAGCAGCACATTTGGTGATTGAAAACAAACTGGGTATTTGAAATATGTTTTTTAGTTCAGTATTATTGTGGGACATACACTGAACTGTGCTCTTCCCTCCAGAGAATGCATTTCTCAGCCTTCTGTTTGAAATGCAATACTTCACTGCCATCTACTGGTTGGCAACAATATTACACCATGTCAAATCCACTGAAATACCTTTTAAATTTGTTACTAAGTGTATTGGGTCTTCTGCTTTATTAAAAAAAGGTTTTAAAACCTTTTTCTTCCCAACTTTTTATTTTCAGCTATTGTGTTGAGAAGCACAATCTGCTGCACAGAAGTAATGCCCCAAATCATTTTATAACACCAATAATGGAAGAATAACAAATTAATTTTCATTTTTTACACTGGGGATACCAATCTAACCCCCCCCCCCTCCTGCCAAACAGAAAACCAACCTTTTTAAAAAAAAAACAAACACACACATTTAGGTCTTGGGTGCAATATGACCAAATAACAGTCTGCTGCCACACTGATATTATATGAAAAGGGTGAAAGAGACCATCAGGCCCAAAGATGGCACACCATGCACCATTTCTTTTTGTTGTTGAACACCTATGAAGGGACATAAAAAACAAAAAGTGAGAGTGCAGATGCTGTAAATGTGAAACAAAAACAGAAAATGCCAGAAACACTCAGCAGGCCATGCAGCATCTGTGGCGAGAGCAGATGAGTTAATACCTTTGTTTTGATATGAGCGCTAACTCAACTATTCTTTCCAAAGATGCTGCCTGACCTGCTGAGTGTTGTAGCATTTTTTGACTTTCATATGAAGAGATGTTTGCCAGTTTTCAGTACTAGGCAAATTGTATTTCAAAAGCAAAATACTGCGGATGCTGGAAATCTGAAGTAAAAACAGAAAATGCTGGAAATACTCAGCAGGTCAGGCAGCATCTGTGGAGAGAAACAGAGTTAACGTTTCAGGTCGATGACCTTTCTTCAGAACTGGAAAAAGTTAGAGATATAATAGGTTTTAAGCAAGTATAGAGGCAGGGAGGGGGAGAGGGGAATAAAGAACAAAATGGAAGGTCTGTGATCGGTTGGAGGGCAGGAGAGATTAAATGACAAAAGGGATGATGGTGCAAGGCAAAAGATAAGGCAAGGTAATGGTACAACTAAAGAAACAAAAGATGGGTCGAGAGGAGGTGTAAATGGCAAATATCCGAATCATTGCCAACAGCGGCTCTCTGGAAAAAATGGGAGCAGTGGTTATGAACTGAAATTGTTGAACTCAGTGTTGAGTCCAGAAGACTAACATGCCTAATCAAAAGATGAGGTGCTGTTCCTCGAGCTTCATTAGAACAGTGTAGGGGGTCAAGGACAGAGAGGTGGGAGGAGGGTGGAGAATTAAAATGACAAGCGACCGGAAGCTCAGGGTCACGCTTGCAGACTGAACAGAGGTGTCTTGCAAAGCGGTCGCCCGATCTGCATTTGGTCTCCCCAGTGTAGAGGAGATCGCGTCGTGAGCAGTGTATACAGTATACTAACTTGAAAGAATTACAAGTAAATCGCCATTTCACCTGGAAGGAGTGTTTGGGGCTCTGGATGGTGGGAAGAGAGGAGGTAAAAGGGCAGGTGTTGCATCTCCTACGCCTACACGGTGAGGGGGGTGTTGGGGGTGATTGAAGAGTGGGCCAGGGTGTCGCGGAGGGAACTGTCCCATTGGAATGCTGAAAGGGCAGTGGGGGAGGGGGAAGATGTGTTTGGAGGTGGAATCATGCTGGAGGTGGCGGAAATGTCAGAGTATAGAAGATAGGAGCAGGAGTAGGCCATTCGGCCCCTCGAGCCTGTTCCGCAATATCAATCCATTGAATGTGGAGGCTGGTGGGGTGGAAGGTGAGGACACTGGTTCTGGGAGGGAGGGGAAGGGGTGAGAGCAGAAGTGCGGGAAATGGGAGTGACACGGTCGTGGGCCCTGTCACATCTGCACTCAGAAGCTATAAAAACTGATCATCCTCTGTCATCTTTTGCGTACTTCCCCAAAGCAAGCCGTATTACCCATTGAAGTAACTTTATCTTAATTCATGTCCAAGCATGTAGGATTGCTCCATTACTAACAGTTTGATCATTTCCTGGTTTCCATTTTGAAACTTAGCAAAGAGGGAGCACACTGCGTTTTAAAACTAGCTATTTTAAAATACTGAGAAATGAAGAAATTTCTTTCTTGTCACCACTCTGTATTACCTTCACTGAAATCCTAGTGACAGCACTGCGTACTTTTGGGGAAAGGACTGTATTGTGCTATAATGAATTGCAGCTTCTAACTCCTAGTAGCGAGCGCTGTGCCAGCCTGTGTGTTGTGGGGGGCGGGGCGGGGGGGGGGGGTGGGGCTCTGTTGCTGGATGGGAGTAAGTACTTAAGATATTTGCCTAGGATTTCTTCGCATCTTCCCTCGCTTTTTTGAAAACTTATGACTTTGTGGCGGATCGCCACCTAAACGGGCGCAATCCACTTTTCCGTCCGTGGACAATAAATCGGGCACCTTGCCTTTAAGGCACCTTGCCTTTAAGGCAGGAGAAAAGGAGTGGGCGGGGCCTCAGAACCTTCCAGATTCTAGTGTTAGCAGCCATCTTAGCAGGCAGATGTAATAAAAAGCTTTTGTGTTCCACACATGGACTCGGCCTTAATTCGTGTTTCGCGGCAGCCACAACATTGGTGACCCCGACGCTCAGAACGTATTCCGAGCACTACAATGGCGGACACGAACGCAGTTTCCGTGAAACTGCCGGAGTTTTGGGAAAACCAGCCCGAAGTCTGGTTCCTTCAAGCCGAGTCGCGTTTCTGGCTGCGAAACATCACCACAGATGGGGCGAAGTACGACTATCTCGTCACATCACTCGGTAGCTCCACAGTTACAAAGGTCTGGACAGCGCTGCAGAACCCACCAGGGGAGGGCAAGTATGCACATCTTAAGGCCGCGCTCCTTAAAAAAATTTACGGCCTCGGCATACCAGCGAAACTGCCACCTCCTCGACCTTCCAGGCCTCTCTGATGCCTCACCGTCAGACCTCCTCTCCCACATGCTCTCCCTCACCGACGAGAGCCCACCTGGATCCCTCTTCCGCACGCTGTTCATCCGCCAGCTACCTCTCTGCATCCGCCCAGCGATCGTGGCATCCGGCCTCACGGACCTGGAAGCCCTGGCCGATGAGGCCGACAAGCTGCTGTCCGCTCACTCCAGCCGCGACGTCACTCCGGACCTGGCAGCCACTGCCTGGGCGCGCCCCTCACCGGCCACCACGCGGCCACAAGGCCGAGTCACGGGGCCTTCGTGCCCCACTAACCCGGGCCACTGTTACTACCACGCACGGTTCGGCGCCAGGGCACAACGGTGCACACCTCCCTGCTCTTTCAAGTCCGCCCCCGTACCAGCCCCCGCGATGGCTGTGGGCCACGCGGGCTCCCTGCTGTACGTCACGGATGACAAAACCGGCCGCCGGTTCCTGTGCGACACTGGAGCTCAGCACGGCATCATCCCGGCTCCTCCCTCGACGTCCAAAAGGGCAAACGAGGACCGGCGCTGGCTGCTGCTAACGGCTCAGACATCCGGACGTACGGCACCCGCACAGTCACCCTCGACCTCGCTGGTCGCCGCTACCGATGGGAGTTCATCACTGCCAAGGTGCTCTCTCCTCTCATCGGCGCAGATTTCCTGTGCGCCCGCGGCCTACTGGTAGACATCCCTCGACACCGCCTCGTGGACATGAACACCATGTCCCCCATCCTGGGCGCCATGGCCCCCCGTCAACCCGCCGACATGGCATCACAGTGCCACGCCCGGGCCACGGATGACTACTCGGCACTCCTGGTCGAATTCCCGGCCCTTACCAATCCGACCTTCTCCACGGAGGCCGCCAAACACGGGGTGGAACACTTCATCCCCACCACAGGCCCCCCAGTGTACGCCCACGCCCGCAGGCTGGACCCGGCCAAACTGGAGATCGCGCGGACCGAGTTTGCCACCATGGAACAGCTCGGCATCATCCGCCACTCCAACAGTCCCTGGGCCTCCCCACTCCACATCGCCCCCAAACCAGGTGGGGGTTGGCGCCCCTGTGGGGATTACCGCCGCTTCAACGACGCCACCACCCCGGATTGGTACCCGCACATCCAGGACTTCTCGGCTAGACTGGCCGGCCGCTCAGTCTTTTCCAAGGTCGACCTGGTGCGCGGCTACCACCAAGTCCCCGTCCACCCCGCGGACATCCCCAAGATGGCCGTAATCACCCCCTTCGGCCTTTTCGAGTTCCTGCGGATGCCCTTCGGCCTCAAAAACGCGGCCCAGGCATTCCAACGGCTCATGGACTCGGTCCTTCGGGACCTGAAGTTCCTGTTCGTCTACCTGGACGACATCCTGGTAGCCAGTTCCTCCAAGCAGGAACACCTCGAACACCTTCGCATCCTGTTCGGGCGCCTCAGCGACCACGGGCTCATCCTCAGTCCAGCCAAATGCCAGTTCAGCCTGGACAAGATCGACTTCCTCGGCCACCACATCACCCATGCTGGGGCCATTCCCCTGCCCACCAAGGTGCAGGCCGTCCAACAATTTCCCCGCCCCACCACCATCAAAGACCTCCAGGAGTTCCTCGGGATGGTGAATTTCTACAACCGCTTCATCCCCAAAGCGGCGTCCCTCATGAGGCCCCTGTATGAAGCCCTCCGGGGCAGGAGCGGCAAGATGGCGGTCGAATGGACGGCAGACGCGTCAGCCGCCTTCGACTCCACCAAGACCGCGATCGCCAACGCCACCCTGCTCGCGCACCCACGGCCCAATGCCAGGGTAGCGCTCACCACGGACTGCCTCCGACCATGCCGTGTATGAGCAGTGGGTCGACGGCGCCTGGCAACCACTTGCCTTCTTCAGCCGCCAACTACGCCCCCCGGAGGTCAAGTACAGCACCTTCGACCGCGAGCTCCTCGCGCTGTTCCTGGCGGTCCGCCATTTTCAGTTTTTGCTGGAGGGCCACCCCTTCACTGCGTTTGTCGACCACAAGCCCCTGACATTCGCAATGGTAAAGACAACCAACCCCTGGTCCGCCAGGCAGCAGCGCCAGCTCGTGGCAATGTCCGAGTTCACCACGGACATCCAACACGTCTCCGGCCGAGACAATGTGGTAGCCGACTGCCTCTCCCGCCCCGCCATCCACGCCGCACACCTGGCAGTCGACTACGCTCAACTCGCAGCAGACCAGATCACCGACCCTGATCTGCTCTCCGCACCTACCAACCTACCAGGGCTACGCCTGGCCGACGTCGCCTGTGGTATTAACTAGATTTTTATATATTTTTTAAAGCACAGGATACATAAGCAAGCTAAAATGTGATTTGAAGCACAAATTGATAATTACTGCATTTTTATAAAAAATAAAGTGGAAAATGTCTTCAATTGAGAAATAAGAATAAATTAAGTACAGGTTTAAAGAAAAAGTTGGATTCTTCATGTGGAACAAATTGGTCTGGACTGGACAATGTGCCAGAGGACTGGAGGATTGCAAATGTTACACACTTGTTCAAAAAAGGGGAGAAGGATAAACCCAGCAACTACAAGCCAGTCAGTTTAACGTCTGTGGTGGGGAAGCTTTTAGAAACAATAATCCGGGAGGAAATGAACAGCCACTTGGACAAGCACGGACAAATAAAGGAGAGCCAGCATGGATTTGTTAAGGGCAAATCATGTTTGACCAACTTGATTTGAGTTTTTAGATGAGATAACAGCGAGGTTCGATGAGGGCAGTACAGATGATGTGTATATGGACTTTAAAAAGGCGTTTGATAAAGTACCACTTGCTAGCAAAATTGAAGCCCATGGGATAAAGGGGGCAGTAGTAGCATGGATACACAATCAGATAAGGGATAGAAAACAGAGAGTTGTGGTGAATGGCTATTTTTCAGACTGGAGGGAAGTATACAGTGGTGTTCCCTAAGGTTCAGTACTGGGACCATTGCTGTTTTTGATATACATTAATGACTTGGACTTGGGGCTACAGGGCACAACTTTGAAATTTGCAGATAACATTAAACTTGGAAGTGTATTGAACAGTGAGGAAGATAGTAATAGACTTCAAGAAGACATAGACAGGCTGGCACATGGCAGATGAAATTCAACGCTGAGAAGTGAGAGATGATGCATTTTGGTAGGAAGAATGAGGAGACCATACATACTAAATGTTACAATTTCAAAGGGGGCGCAAGAACAGAGAGACTTTGAAGGTGGCACAAGTCTTTGAAGGTGGCAGGACAGGTTAACAAAGCAGTTAATAATGCATATGAGATCCTGGGCTTTATAAATAGAGGCTTGGAGTACAAAAGCCAGGAAGTTATGCTGAACCTGTATAAAACACTAACTTGGCCCCAGCTGGAGTATTGAGTCCAATTCTGGGCACCACACTTTAGGAAGGACGTGAAGGATTTGGAGAGGGTACGGAAGAGATTTACTGGAATGATTCCAGCGATGAGGGATTACAGTTGCGTGGATAGACTAGAGAAGCTGGGGTTGTTCTCCTTAGAGACGAGAAGGCTAAGAGGAGATTTGATAGAGGTGTTTAAAATCATGAAGGGTTTAGATAGAGTAAATAAGGAGAAACTGTTTCTAGTGGCTAAAGAGTCGATAAATGGAGGGCACAGATTTAAGGTGATTGGCAAAAGAACCAGGAGCGACATGAGGAACAACTTTTTTACGCAACGAGTGGTTAGGATTCAGAATGCACTGTCTGATAGGGTGGTGGATACAGAGTCAATAGCAGCCTTCAAAAGGGAATTGGATAAATACTTGAAGGAGAAAGAATTGCAGGGATATGGGGAAAGAGCGGGGGAGTGGGACTAACTGGATTGCTCTTCGAAAGAGCCGGCGCAGACTCGATGGGCCGAATGGCCTCCTTCTGTGCTGTACTATTCTATTTATTTCTGATTTATTCTTCTGTATAATTTTACTTAATAAGTATGAATTAGATTTTAGCATAAGGCACATGGTGTATGCACTGGTTCAGAAAGACCGGGAGCACGTGGACAATAGGCTAACATTTCAGGTGTGGTATCGGGTCTATAGGAAGAGTGGGTCTGCCTATGGAAGCTGACTTTTGCAGAGCGCTCAGCTGAAGTGTATCGGGATGTAGCCCAAACTGTAGTTGATTTTTGACAAAGTATGAGTACACTGCGGCAAAGTTTGTTTAAAAGATTGCATTAAAGAAGCGGTGGTACTTTAATGGGAAATTGGAGTTGAGGTCGAAGATCAGCCATGATCTTATTGAATGGCGGAGCAGGCTCGAGGGGCCGAATGGCTTACTCCTGCTCCTAGTTCTTATGCTCTTATTCTATTGTCTTTGTTCTGGCAGACATGGTATCAGTAGGTATGTCCTTTCATAAATAAAGAACCTCCTTGCATTTATATCTTGTTTATTAAGTGAAGATAACAATAATTGAACAAAGAGATGGCAAGAAAGCATTCAGTAGTTATGTCCTGAAGGCTCCCTTATCTGGAACATCAATTGGCTCCTGCATTGACATTAAATTTTGTTCTTTGACCTACAATTATCTTGTCACTTGCTTGTTCTAGATATTGGTTATGTAGCATGTTGTAATCAGCCTTTATCTATAAGGGTGACATTTCATTATTTCTGTTTTAAATCTAGGCGCTTCTCCGTTGAATTATTCAAATAGTTGGAATGTCTTGGACACCTGCAGGTCTTTGTTATGGACTGATTTACTCAATTCCTTTGCGTAGCTGATCTTGTTCAGTACACGTCATTCAATTGGCCTATTTGCTGAACAGGACCATTTACTTTTGAGGGAATAGCTATTCTGAGACTGGGATTGCTGTGATTTATAATCAGATTGTAGTTAGTAGATTAACAGGTGTATACTCTAAATACAAAAATGACATTGAGCTTTACAACACGAGAACAGGCCATTCGGCCCAACCAGTCCATGGTGGCATTTACCCTCCGCATGAGCAAATAGTTCTAATCGCATTAAATTCCACAGCTAAATCTCTTGCATTTAATCCCGTATCTATGCCCCTCATTCTAGACCCCATAACTAATAGAAACAGTCTGTTTTTATCTACCCTGTCTCTCTCTCTTTATATTTTTAAATGCCCCTCCCTATCTCTGTAACCTCCTCCAACTTTACAACCCTCCGAGATCTCTGCTCCTCCAATTCTGGCCTCTTTCGCCTACTCGATTTTTCTTCGCTCTACCATTGGTGGCTGTGCCTTCAGCTGCCGAGGCCCTAATGTCTGGAATTTCCTCCCGAAACCCCTCTACCTTTCTCTCCTTTTAAGACGCTCCTTCAAACCTACCTCTTTGACCAAGCTTTTGGTCACCTGTCTTTGTGGTTTGGTGTCACATTTTGTTTGATAATGCTCCTGTGAAGCGCCTTGGGACGTTTTGCTACATTAAAGGCGCTATATAAATGAATATTATTGTTGCTCGAATGAAAAAGACTCGATTTTCATGTCTGTCTTCGTCTTGCATTTTCTCATACCAAGAAGCATCCTAGTGAATCTGGGTTGTACCCTCTGTAAAGCCTAAATATTGTTGCTATGGTGTGGAGCCCAATACTGCACACAGTACTATAACTGAGGTCTTATTAAGGTTTCATGTAGGCTCATTGTTACCTCTTGACTTTTATATTCTATACATCTTGAGACAAAGACTAGAAACATTAGCTTTTTTCCCCCAGCCATATCAGCCTGAGGTGCTGTGAACCTGTACCCCCAAAGTTCTCTGCTCTTCCACAGCACCGAGCCTATTTCCATTCAGAGTATAATTACTGCTGTCATTTGTTTTTACCAAAATGCATCACCTCACAGTTGCTGACATTGAATTCCATCTGTCACTTTTTTTCCATTTCCCCATGTACTGCTTATATAGTTCAAATATAGTAACCTTCCATCATGAACAATCCACATAAGTGATAGATACTCATTGAGCAAAGACTGTGCTGTTTCTCGTCTTTCCCTGCACCCACACTCATAGTATACAGTTCTTCATTCCAGAGCTTTTGCTTCCATTAGTCCACCTGGAAATCCATTTCACATATTGATCACTGTGAAGAAATGCTTTCTGACATTGATCTTAAATTGGTATTTTGCTGTTTTCAACTGTACCACCTTGTCCCACTGTTTAGTTTGAAGTAATATTCCAGATTTACTACTTTTATACTATTTACTTCTCACTTCTCAGTCACCTCTTTAAAGGCTAAAAAGCATTAGTTTCTCTCTGCATGCTCTCTCCCCTCCCCCCCCCCCCGACCTTTTCTCTTTCACCAATCTTTGCCTTTTCTCTCTTCCCCCTATGCTCTTTTTTCTCTTTCTCTCTCTCTCTCTCTCTCTCTCCCCCCCCCCTTGCTCCTTTCATAAGAACATAAAAAAATAAGAGCAGGAGTAGGCCATACGGCCCCTCAAGCCCTTGAATAAGATCATGGATGAACTTCTACAACAACTCCACTTTCCCGCACTATCCCCAGATCCCTTGATTCCCTTAGTGCCCAAAAATCTATCGATCTCGGTCTTGAATATACTCAACGACTGAGCATCCACAGCCCATCTGGGGTAGAGAATTCCAAAAGATTCTCAACCCTGAGTGAAGAAATTTCTCCTCAGCTCAGTCCAAAATGACCGACCCCTTATTCTGAGACTGTGACCCCCAGTTCTAGACACCAGGCAGAGGAAACAGCCTCTCAACATCTGCCCTGTCAAGTGCTCAATTTTATACATTTCAGTGAGATCACCTCTCTTCTAAACTTGAGAGTATAGGCTCATTCTACGCAATCTCTCCTCATAGGACAGCCCCCTCACCCCAGGAATCAATCTAGTGAACCTTTGTTGCACCCACTCTAAGGCAAGTATATCCTCCCTCAGATAAGGAGACCAAAACTATACACCGTACTCCAGGTGTGGTCTCACCAAAGCCCTGTACAATTGCAGCAAGACTTCCTTACTCTTGTACTCCAACTCCCTTGCAATAAATGCTGACACACCATTTGTCTTCCTAATTGCTTGCTGTACCTGCATGTTAACTTTCTGTGATTCGTGTACAAGGACCAATGTTCCTTTGAATTTTTTTTTGGGTGCGTGACCCATTCATAATACCACACGTGTGCGGTGTTCGCCATTTAAAAGCTGGTGAGCTGGCTGCGCGGGAGCTCCAGAGTGCTGTGCAGCACAGCTTAGAGAACATTAACAAGGACCCCCCAAATCCCTCTACATACCAACATTTCCCAGTCTCTCATCTTAGGAAAAATATTCTGCTTTTCTATTTTTCCTACCAAAGTGGGTAACTTCACATTTCTCCACATTGTATTCTATCTGCCATTTTCTTGCCCACTCACTTAAACTGTCTATATCCCTTTGCAGCCTCTTTGTGTCTTCCTCACAGCTTACTTTCCCACCTGGCTTTGTATCATCAGCAAACTTGGATACATTGCCCTCTGTCCCTTCATCTAAGTCATTGATATAGATTGTAAATAGCTGAGGCCCAAGCACTGATCCTTGCGGTACCCCGCTAGTTGCACCCTGCCATCCTGAAAATGACCTGTTTATTCCTACTCTCTCTTTTCTGTCCATTAACCAATCCTCAATCTATACTAATATATTGCCCCCAATCCCATGAGTCCTAATCTTGTGTAACAACCTCGTGTGGCACCTTTATCGAATGTCTTCTGAAAAATCCAAATATACTACATCCACTGGTGTTCCCCCTTATCTACCCTGCTAGTTATACGCTCAAAATCTCTAATAGATTTGTCAAACACGATTTCCTTTTCATAAATCCATGTTGTCTCTGCCTAATCATATTATGATTTTCTAAATGCCCTGTTACCACTTCCTTCGTAATGGATTCCAACATTTTCCCGACAACTGATGTCAGGCTAACTGGCCTGTAGTAACCTGTTTTCTCTCTCCCTCCTTTATTGAATAGCAGTGTTACATTTGCTACTTTCCAATCTGCTGGGACCGTTTTAGAATCTAGGGAATTCTGGGAGATCAAAACCAATGCATCCACGATCTCTGCAGCCACCTTTTTCAAAATCCTAGGGTGCAGGCCATCAGATCCAGGGAATTTGTCGGCTTTCAGACCCATTAATTTCTCTCCTCCCTTGCTCCTTTCTCTCTTTCCCCCCTCCCCCCTTTGTCGCTCTTTGATCCACCTTCTCCCCTTTTTGTAAAGCTCTCCTATTTCCTAAAATGCTTTGTGAATATATAATTAGTTTGAAGCATTTCTTTCTGTATTGTAACAGACATAAAGTAGTCAAATGACCACGACGGTAGTATACAAATCAGCCTGTGGGATGGGGAGAAGGGGATGTGAAGCTGAAAGAAAATAACAATTGGAAAAGAAACTTTTGTTATCTGGAGAGATTTGCATGATGGCATTGACTCATGGGAACATTGGAACAAGTGTAGGCCATTCAGCCCCTTGAGCCTGTTGTACCATTCAATTAGATCATGGCTGATCTGTATATCAACTCCATTTACTCATTTCTATGTGGCCCTTTCACCACTTTGTTACAGTACAGAAGGAAATTCTTCAAACTGTGATTCTATGTTCACAAACCATTTTAAGAAACAAGTGGAGATTTACATCCTCAAAAAATCTTTTACTGTCCCGAGCCACAAATTTGATCCATGTCCCTTGATACCCATTGCCTAATTAAAATCTGTCGCTCTCCGGTTTGAAAATTTCAATTGACCACAGCCTTTTGGGGGAGAGAATTCCAGATTTCCACTATCCTTTGTGTGAAAAAGTGCTTCCTGATTTTACTCCTGAACAGCCTAGTTCTAATTTTAAGTTGTGGCCCCTTGTTTTGGATTCCCTGACCAGAGGAAATGGCTTCTCTGTATGTATGCTATCCAATCCTTTTATCATTTTAAACACACAATTAATTGTGTCTGACTTAATTGAATTCTTTGATGAGGTAACAGAGAAGGTTGGTTAAGGTAGCGCAGTAGATGTTGTATATATGGACTTTCAGAAGGCATTCGACAAAGTGCCACACAGGAGGCATACACAGTGGCAGTATGGATCTGGGATTGGCTCAGTGACGGGAAGCAGAGGGTGATGGTGGATGGATGTTTTTCAGACTGGGAGCTAGTTTGCAGTGGTGTTCCCCAATGGTCAGTTTTAGGTTCATTATAAAAATTGAAGAGTAAACGACCTAGACTCGGGTGTAGGGAGCAGCATTATAAAGTTTGCAGATGGTACGAAACTTGGCAAAGTAGTAGATAGTGATGAGTATAGTTGTAGATTTCAAGATGACAGACAGGATGGTGAAATGGGCAGGAGCATGGCAGATGGCGTTCAATGTGGAGAAGTGTGAAGTGATGCACTTTGGAAGGATAAATATGGAAAGACAGTATTACTATAAATGATTTTGAAAAGTGTAGATGAGCAGAGAGACTTGGTGTCCATATACACAAATCCTTAAAGGTGGCAGGGCAAGTTGATCAGGTCATTAAAAAAGCATATGGGTTTCTTGGATTTATAAATAGAGGAATAGAATATAAAAGCAGAGATCATGCTAGACCTTTTTATAAATCACTGGTTAGGACTCAGCTGGAGTATTGTGGACAATTCTGGGCACCTCACTTCCGAAAAGATGTAAAGGCCTTAGAAAGGGTACAGAGGAGGTTTACCAGGATGTTCCCAGGGATGAGGGACTTCAGTTATGAGGAGAGGTTGGAAAAGTTGGGACTGTTCTCCTTGAAACAGAGAAGGTTAAGAAGTGACCTAATAGAGGTTCTCAAGATGGAGAGGTTTTGAGAGAGGAGATAGAGGAAAAACTATTCCCTCTGGCAAGTGGGTCAATAACTAGAGGTCATAGATTCAAAGAGGGGAGATGAGAATTTTTTTCAGAGTTGTGGGGATCTGGAACGCTCTACCTGAAAAGGTGGTGGAAGCTGATTCCACAAGTAATATTGAAAAGGTGTTGGACAGGTACTTTGGACGGACAGAAAGCGAGAATGTGAGCGTGTTCTTCCAAAGAGCCAGTACAGGCACGACGGGCCAAATGGCGGCCTCCTGTGCCGTAAGTTTGTATGATAATTGAATCTTCTTGTAGTCTTTGGAGAGTTACTGGGTTAGAAGCTGTGTTGCGTGTTGGGAACACCAGGATAATGGCATGATTGAAAAGCTGGAAGCTCAGTTTCCCATTCACTTCCGTATAAAATCTGTGCCTTGCTGTCCAGGGAGGAGGCATGTGCTTCCTGGTAGCAAACTAAAGAAAGGTCTGGGAGCAAAATCAGTGGCCACTCTGTTGCAGAGGAATGACTGGAGGGAATACTGAGAATGTGTGCCCTTCACAGAAAATGAATGTATGCAGATTAAAACATAAATAAATAGTACTCTGCTATGCTTTTACAGGTTTTTTCACTTTATAGCATCTGGTTTAGAAATGTAACCATGCAGAAGTGACTAATAATTAGTGTCAGCAAGTTTTTGCCAGATTCAGCTTGGCTCTAACTGAATGTGGATCTGACTGAGTGATGTGAGGCTCTATATATCTGTCTGCTGATAATTAAACTTTCTAAATCTAATAAAGGATTATAATCGATGTATATGAATAGCACAATTCTCTAATTATCATTCTTTAACACTTGAATGATTACACTACACTAACATTTGTAAAATAGTGTATGAAAATATTCACACACTGGTCCTGTATTTTATGGAATGTTGTTACATGTCCAGTGGTTTCGTATTTGTCTTGGTAATGTTGAAAAATGTTCTGTACGCTTTCATTATACCCGAGAAAGTCTTTGGTCTGCGTTAAGTTACAGAGTAGGAACCCAGTTCTGAAAAGGGTTGAATTGACACTTCCATTGATTCATTTTCAGGTATGCAATACCTCCGGAGCAGGGGAAGAGACTGGAACGTCTTGCACAAGGTAATGAATTACAGAATGTTGCAATACAGGAAACTTTCGTTTATCCGGCACCGACGGGACCGGCGTGGTGCCGGTTGATCGAAAGTGCCGGATGACAGAGAGGTATACTTACCAAGGTACGAGAGCCCCGTACACGGCCACAGGCTGAACAATTGGGACCCGGAGAGGGAAGGTAAACGAGACTCCGGCTTTTTCCTCCGTGGCGGCGACAGGTCGGAGTCGGAAGAACGTTGACCCCCCTTTCGTGGGGGCGAAAGGTCAGAATCGGGGTCTTGTCTGGATAATAAAACTTACCTGATTTTTGCCGGTTAAGCGAGAATTCCGGATATTAGGGTGCCGGATAAACGAAAGTTTCCTGTACATCAAATTTCCAACTGGAATGTATCCTTTTCACCGTATTTGGCATATTCTGATTGTAGCTGTTTCATGGGTGCAGAACTATAAATTTGGAGAGGGGGGGGGGGGGTGTTGCGATTGGGCATCTTTATCTTTTTTATAATTTTTAATTAGCACAACCAATCCAAACCTCTTGTATTAAAGCACCAATTATAACTAGATGGCATTTTACTGTAAACTTGTTAGAATTTGGTTTGTGGAGGTAAGGTGCCATGCTTTGCACTTGGGTTCTCAAATTATTCTCCCCAAGGTTGAAAATAAGTGGTTACTAGTGTCACTTTTACGTTGCTTGTGCTGCAGAAGAGTGGAGCTCCGAGATCTGTGACCTGTGAGTGCTGCACTTCCCATTGTTATTTTACAATATGCCCGAGAGAGGGCCCATTGGAAGTCCAGTAGGATGGAGGACAACACTTTGTGCTTCCTCCACTGGCACCTATTGTGTTACATGAAAATTTTGGGTCCCAGGTGGCATTGGAAGTAGAAAGTTTTTTTATGCTGATAGGTACATTTATATATGTGGGGATGACGCATTATGAATTTAAAATTGCCTTAGGATTAGCATATGTTACTATGCTATGTTGTAATTGAAAGTCTGTCGGAGAATATTTTTTAAAAAAACATTAAAATTCTGAAAAAAGTGTTACAAATGGAAATTTGATACTTAACTAAATTTGACTGTATCCAGAATTGCAGTTAATACATAGAAGAAAAAATGTTGAGTAAACTTTGTAGAACTGAAAATCAGAGAAATTTGACATTTGTTCAGGGCATTGCTGGCTGTTGGAATTATAATGAAATCTAAACTCCAGGACGGAAATTTTATTTCCCACTCTAACTTAAAGGCTGGAATTTTGCCTACCTGGCCAGGTCCGGTGTGGACGGTCTCATGGCGGGTCGCGACCCCGCTGCTGGCTCCATCCCGCTGTTGAAAGACTTTCCCTTAATGGGGCCTATTAAGCCCGCCCAGCGCGTTACCCAGCCCAATTAAATGGTGTGGGTCTGGTGGTGTCATCGATGACGCATTTTCAGCCGGGATCTTTAAAGGGACCATAGCCACATTAGATTTGACGTTTAGTCTAACATAGTGCTGTCAGTGTATTACAGCATTGGAGTGTTGCAAACACTGACAATGACTGCATAGAGGCAGAGGGCTGCACACAGTACCCAGCATATATATGGAGGGAGTCAGAGCACGTAGGGAGGTGGTCTTCCCTTCCGATGGGCGGAAGAGACCTCCCCAGGAGATCAAGATAGCCTGGTTGCAGATTGCAGGGGAGGTCACAAGCAGGGATGTGGTCAGGAGGATCTGGGTGCATTGCCGTAAACGTTTCAATTATCTCATTAGATCAGGAAACGTTAGTACAAAGCCACACTCAACTTCATCCTGCTGTGCCTATCATCGCATCCCCATCACTCTGCTTTCCCTTCCCTACTCCTGCACATCCTTACTCTCACCAACATACCTTGCATCTCCACCCATCCCTCTCTCTCTATCTACATTATCACATCCCCATCTCACTAGCCACCCCTCACACTCGCCCTCATCTTAGTGCAATCATACCAACTAACAACACACAAGGGTAGCCACTTGGGTGTTTTATCCAATGTTTATGTAAAATTTCTGTTAATGTGGTGTCAAACATAAAAAGCTTTATTTTCGACACTTTGCATTCTTGGACAGATTTGTGTGCACCTTTGGAAGTGGCTTAGTGAGTTGCAGTGAATGGTGAGACATCACGGTACCCCCTGCAATGGTGATGAGTGTGAAAGGAATGGCTTGGTCATTGTAGGAATGCTTTATGGTGTTGGTGTGGGGTGGTGCCAAACTGCCGCATCTTGTCGCAGCCAGGTTGTCAAGCGTCAAGTTAACTAAATGTGGCCATGATGAGGCCATCCCTGGCCTCCCGGGCAGCAATGTGCTCGGGTGCTGATTCCCTCTGTCCTGTGCAGCATCAGTTGATTGCGGAGAAGGTTGGTGTTGCTGTTGGTGCTGCTGGTGTGCCTGGTGTTGGGGCTCATTGTGGTCTGATTCTGAGGACCAAGGTGAGACAGTATAAATGGCACCCATATTGATGGAATAGATGGCAGGTGAAGTACAGATGACAGAAGCATTCTGTCAATGGTGAGAAAGTTCTTCCAATGAGGTGACACTGAATGGAGACTTTGCTGGAAAGACTTGCAGCCTGCAGAATCTGTGCTGGAAATGGACTGAGAAACAGCTTCTGCCTGAGGAAAGTGATCATCGGTCAGGTGGGAGCTTTTACTGTACATTTGATGCTGTCAAGTAATCAGCTGGAGCAATGGCCATGGAACTCCCGCCTCAGGTTGACCGACGTGGTTCCCGAGCTCTGTGAATCCTGTGGCCATGCAGGGAAATTTAAAATGTGGGGGGGGGGGGGAAAGGCTCTTGAGTGTCTCTAAACTACCTGATAATGACTTCAATTGGGTCCCCCGCCAGTCGGGTCAGCTCCACGATGACTGACGCACCTGGGGGAAAGCCGTATGACGGTGGGTTCCTGACCTCAAATTTCCTACCCGACCCGCCTCCGATCGCGCCCGCTACCGCCCAGGAAAATTCTGGCTTTAGTCCCTGCTTATTTTAACTTATTGAAACAAAAAAGAAAGACTTGCATTTTAAATTAAAATGTTTAAACTTTGTTACTTTTCCTCATATGTAAATTTGAGGAAAATTTCTATTACTAAACTATCAGTCGTTTATAGTAGGTTAGTAAAATAATTTTTCTTTCACTTTAAAACGGAAAATAGTTCCCCTAATGTTTGAGGGGAAAAATTTAAGAATGACAGAACCGTTTAATTGCATTCTTTCTACTTAATCTAAAGTTTAAAAATAAAATGGGGATCACAGGACCAGTGGAATTAGTGTTTACATTCTAATTTAAAGTTGTGTTGGTTGTAGTAGTTTCGGGTTAATATTAGTTATGAAGTTATGCAGTAGCTCCTGTGATGACCCGGTGGGTAAATGAACTGCTTGGTGTGGTACCATGTCTGTATGGAACCTGAAGGTGCCAAATTTGATCCCTGGTCCTTGCTGAGTTTTGTGTGTTATAATTGCCCTGGTGTCTCTGGGCTAGGAGGGAAAAAAAAAACGTACAGGATTCCCTTTCCCGATGGCCATCCAGTGAATCTTGCTGGAAGGCGATTGTCTTTGGATGTCGGGTAACGATAAATCATGCCCCATGTGGTTAAATAGCTTGGCGACACTCACTAGCTAGGCTCGTACTTGAATGTCTATATGTATGAGGTATTGAAGAGCTGATAGTACCCGTAGATACATTAACCAACATCTTTAGGAAAGGGAGGAAGAAATTGGATTCTGTTTTTAACAAAAAATGTACCTTATTGGGAATAGCATGAGTACAATAGTTTTAGGCTGAAAGTCAGTGTGTAAATTAAAAGCAAATAACACTGACCCAGGGAAATTTCAGTCATAGGATTAATCTCAGCTTTAAATCAGTACAGTAACAGCAGGGGAAAGCTCATTGCTATATATATGTCAGTTGTTATTTCAGATTTCCAGTATCTGCAGTATTTTGCTATTGTGCTATATATATATATATATATATATATATATATATATATATATATATATATATATTGTGTATGTATGTATGTATTTGATGGGAACTAGTTCAGTTTTTCCCTTGCCCCTTTATGGTTTATGTAAACAGTGTGACACGACAAAGTAAAAATATATTTTTGAAATATGAAAGTTCAGGTGCTTTGCCTGACGCAGTATTACATAAAGGAAAACAAACATCTCATTACAACACTTTCATTAATCAAACTACAATAAGTCAAATAACATTGAACAATTTTTATTCTGCTCCATCAATATATGGAAGAATAGGTCAGTTGACAGTTTTGAAAAGCTAGGTCATTTTTGCTTGGTTGGAAATTAAAAGAAAGCATTGCTATTTTCCAGTCATCCTGTCTGCACATTGTAATTATCACGCTTGCCATTTATGCTTCGGTGCTTTCATCTTTGGTTTTCATTGAAATCATGATTGACTCTGACGCCTACTATATTTTATCTAAAAGATGTTAGACTTTCCATCCAATAAATGCTGCAACTCTATTTTTCCCTCCTTCTGTTGCTGTCCTATTCTCTAGATATAAAGGTAGTGTTAATATTGAATTACCATTTTGAAATTCTTCTTGCTGTTTCAGACCCTGTGTTGCAATATGAAGATGTGCACTCTTGATTTTATAACCTACCAAATAATATTTGTCAAATTCATATTTTTTTAATTAGTTTATGGGATGTGGGCATCGCTGGCAAGGCCAGCATTTATTGCCCATCCCTAATTGCTCTTGAGAAGGTGGTGCAGTCCGTGTGGTGAAGGTACTCCCACAGTGCTGTTAGGCAGGGAGTGCCAGGGTTTTGACCCAGCGACGATGAAGGATCGGCAATATACTTCTAAGTCAGGACGGTGTGTGACTTGGAGAGGAACTTGGAGGTGGTGGTGTTCCCATGCACCTGCTGCCCTTGTCCTTCCAGGTGGTAGAGGTCGCAGGTTTGGGAGGTGCTGCCGAAGAAGCCTTGGCGAGTTGCTGCAGTGCATCTTGTAGATGGTACACACTGCAGTCACGGTGCACTGGTGGTGGAGGGAGTGAATGTTTAAGGTGGTGGATGGGGTGCCAATCAAGCGGACTGCTTTGTCCTGGATGGTGTCGAGCTTCTTGAGTGTTGTTGGAGCTGCACTCATCCAGGCAAGTGGAGAGTATTCCATCACACTCCTTACTTGTGCCTTGTAGATGGTAGAAAGGCTTTGGGGAGTCGCAGAATACCTAGCCTCTGACCTGCTCTTGTTGCCACAGTCATTCTGTGGCTGGTTCAGTTAAGTTTCTGGTCAATGGTGACCCCCAGGATGTTGATGGTGGGGGATTCGGCGATGATAATGCCGTTGAATGTCAAGGGGTGGTGGTTAGACTCTCGCTTGTTGGAGATAGTCATTGCCTGGCTTTTCTGTGGTGCGAATGTTATCTGCCACTTATCAGCCCAAGCCTGAACGTCGTCCAGGTCTTGTTGCATGCGGGCATGGACTGCTTCATTATCTGAGGAGTTGTGAATGGCGCTGAACACTGTGCAGTCATCAGCAAACATCCCCATTTCTGACCTTATGTTGGAGGGAAGGTCATTGATGAAGCAGCTGAAGATGGTAGGGCCTAGGATACTGCCCTGAGGAACTCCTGCAGCGATGTCCTGGGACTGTGATGGTTAACCTTCAACCACCACAACCATCTTCCTTTATGCTAGGTATGACTCCAGCCAGTGGAGCATTTTCCCCTTGATTCCCAGTCACTGATTTTAGTGTGGGATTTCATAGTCAGTCTTCGGATTGCACTACTTTGGGACCACAGATCAAGGCCGAATCCACCTTTTGGCAGATCTTCCACGATTGCTTGGATACATTGTTTTAACAAACATTTCTCCGGTGCATTGGGGAAAGGAGCTGGAACTTGACAGTTTCAATAGAGCTAATGGGGTAAATCTATTTGAAATGCATTGTTTTAAACATGAGCAAAGATGGAGGAAAGCAGCTTCAAAGATAGCTTGTTAAAAACAGCTGTTTTTAAAGTTGCTTTTACATAGAAACATAGAAGATAGGAGCAGGAGTAGGCCATTCGGCCCCTCGAGCCTGCTCCGCCATTCAATGCGATCATGGCTGATCATCCAAATTCAGTACCCTCTCCCTGCTTTCTCCCCATATCCCTTGATCCCCTTAGCCTTAAGAAATATATCTAACTCCTTCTTGAATATATTTAATGAATTGGCCTCCACTGCCTTCTGTGGTAGAGAATTCCACAGGTTCACCACTCTCTGGGTGAAGAAAATCCTCCTCATCTCAGTCCTAAATGGCTTACCCCTTATCCTTAGACTGTGACCCCTGGTTCTGGACTCCCCCGCCATCGGGAACAGCCTTCCTGCATCTAGTCTGTCTAGTCCTGTTAGAATTTTATAAGTTTCAATGAGATCCCCGCCCATTCTTCTGAACTCTAGCAAATATAAGCCTAATCGACCCAATCTCTCTCCATACGTCATTCCTGCCATCCCAGGTATCAGTCTGGTGAATCTTCACTGCACTCCCTCCATGGCAAGAACATCCTTCCTCAGATAAGGTGACCAAAACTGCACGCAATACTCAAGGTGTGGTCTCACCAAGGCCCTGTACAACTGCAGCAAGACATCCTTGCTCCTGTACTCGAATCCTCTCACTATGAAGGCCAACATACCATTTGCCACCTTAACCGCCTGCTGCACCTGCATGCTTACCTTCAGCGACTGGTGCACAAGGACACCCAGGTCTCGTTGCACTTCCCCTTTTCCCAATCTATTGCCGTTCAGATAATCTGCCTTCCTGTTTTTGCCACCAAAGTGGATAACCTCGCATTTATCCACATTGGGCAGATGCATGGCAGATGCAGTACAATCACCCAACCTGTCCAAATCATCCTGGAGTTTCTCTGCATCCTCCTCACAGCACACACGCCCACCCAGCTTTGTGTCGTCTGCAAACTTGGAGATATTACATCTAGTTCCCTTGTCTAGATCATTAATATATATTGTGAATAACTGGGGTCCTAGTACCGATCCTTGCGGTACCCCACTTGTCACTGCCTGCCACTCGGAAAAAGACCCGTTTATTCCAACTCTTTGCTTCCTGTCTGCCAATCAGTTCTCTATCCAAGTCAGTACCTTACCCCTAGTCCCATGTGCTTTAACTTTGCACGCTAATCTCTTATGCGGGACCTTATCGAAAGCCTTCTGAAAGTCCAAATACACCACATCCACTGGTTCTCCCTTATCTATTCTACCAGTTACATCCTCAAAAAATTCCAGTAGATTAGTCAAGCATGATTTACCTTTTGTAAATCCATGTTGACTTTGTCCGATCCTGTCACTGTTTTTGTGTTCCTCTCTACATGTTCCCTTTGTGGCAGGAAGGATTGCTTAGTGCTTCTAGTTAACTTGCAAGTGAAAATGAATTGTCGTATAAACAATTTAATTATAAAATATTTGTCGCTTACAGGTTTCTTTCCAAGTAGCTCCCAAGGATGTGATGCTTTCCTACGTCACAAGATGACCCTTATATCTCCTTCAATACTAAAGAAGTATGGGATTCCTTTTGACAAGGTATTAAATATATGTATAAAAGAAAATAAGCACTAATCTTTTTGTATGGATTTTTAATTGTCTCTGCCTTTCTACCCCCATAATCCTGGAATTAGTCGATATGGAAAAGTGTATTTATGAATACTAATTCACGACTTCTAAGATGAAGTCTCCTTTATTAGATGGTAACAAAATATAGTTGAAGAATAACACCATTGGATATGTTTTTTGAAAAATGAGTGTGCTGGGTAACGCTTTGGTTCGTATCCCAATTTAGGGATTTTGACGACAAAGGCCATTTAAAAAAAAAAAAAGTTTTTAAGTTTAAAAGGCTGTTTTGTGTGTTATTTCCCATATGTCATGTTTTGCAAGACGCCTGTAAGGCAGGTACACAAAATAATCCTCACATTTTAAACAAAAATCTACTGTTTGGAATTGCAGAGCTTATGATAGATCATAAGCAAGTTGGTGCGTTTTCTCAAGGAGGTGCAATTTGGGAGTTATCCTATATAAATGTAGGATAGCAAATTAAAAAAGCCAAATTAGTTACCTTTTTAGATGTGCTATTCTTTATTTGATGAAGTTAATGCACAGGGAATTCTTTAACTTTGCAAATTTAAAAGGACTTAACAAATGTTAAATATTTTAACAGAAATGCTGTTGACAATCTTTGAGTTTGAAGGGCAGCAGGCACAACTTCAAAACATTTGACTCTCAAATTGGAGTCCTGAGTTTGAATCTTAATTCCTATTGATAACTGCATTCAGGCTTTCAGTAGAGATGAGACTGAGTTTTCCAGTCTCAGCCAGACATTTCAGCAGGAATGTGAGGTGTGCAGCAGGAACAATTTCCTTAAAAATGTTCTTCACTCAGACTTGTTTACTTAGAACCTCGTCTAATCTTTTTCCTGTGATTTAACTCCAAAACTGGCAAACTTATTTTGGTTAAAAAATACTTGACTTTTTTTGAATTCTTCGGAATACATGGATTACACATCTGATCCAAAATAGTTATATCAATAAATAATAATAAAATCAAAACTTGTGGACAAGCAGACATTGATTTTTGCAGTTTAAGCTGCAAGGCTGGGTTTAAAATTATTGAAGCGCTGCTAATCTGAATATTTGATAGCAATGAAACCACAAAATTGCTAGTTGAATTATTTGTGTGTGTGTGTGTCACTTTTATACAAGTGATGATACAGTTTCAAGCTTTCATAAGCATTCATTTAGTTTTAACCATGTATTTAGTTTTAAATTTGGAGATTCACTAAATCTTGTCTTTGCACACTTTACAGCCAAATCTAGCAGGTCAAGAATATCAAATGAACTGAGTATAATTTGTCATTTCAGATTGTGCTGGAGCTATGTCATGAGTAATATACTCACCTGAATTTAGGATGGGTTGCA
Source organism: Squalus acanthias (assembly GCA_030390025.1). Classification (NCBI taxonomy): domain Eukaryota; kingdom Metazoa; phylum Chordata; class Chondrichthyes; order Squaliformes; family Squalidae; genus Squalus; species Squalus acanthias. The sequence continues at coordinate 112,523,183 of CM059425.1, read as the reverse complement.
CAGATAATGTGCAGTGTCTTTCCTCTTATGCCCCAGTTGTACTGCACGTTTGGCATCTGTGGAAAATTGGCAGTTTTTGTGTAGGTAGCTGAGACCACTTGAAAAAGATGATAACTGTAGGCGGCTGCCTGTTGTACTGCATTTATCTCTAATGATAGAAAAGAGCTGAAATCTTTACTAATTTCAGAATCACAGTTGGTCACAAGCTGCTCAGTATGTGTAGAGCTGTACTTTGGTCTATTTTAGCTATGTGAAGAGTTATTGCAATCAGTTTAAGCAACTAAATTTTCAAGATTATGAAGGGAATTACAAAGTAGATTTGCTGAGTGGTTTAGGTTGCTCGAGTTAAAAAAATTAAATAGACGGGTAATAGATTTGTGGAATATGTTACCAGGGAAGACCATTGAAGTGGGCAATATCAATGGATGCAAAAGGCAATTATATAGGTTTCTGAACAATGACGGACAGGTAAAGACCCTCTGGTCCATCCAGCCTGTCCCCCACAACTCCGATACCTTGTGTATCACAATATATTCTCTCCACCCCACTGAAAGCATGTGATCTCCCGTGAGGCAAAAAAACAGATAAAAATCCAGGCCAATTTGGGAAAATAAAATCTGGGAAATTCCTTTCCGACCTATCTAGGCGATCGAAACTCGTCCAGGAGATCACTCTGGCCCTGAATTCCCTGCAGTACCGACCTTCTGTAAGAGTTGACCTCCGCCCCAGCCAGAAACAAATCCAGCTTTCACTTGAAGGAATTCAGCGAGTCCACGTCCACCACCCGAGATGGCAGCCTGTTCCAGAGGTCCACCATTCTCTAGGAAAAGAACCACCTCCTGACATCTAACCTAGATGTAACCTTATACAACTTAGATTTGTGACCCTTGGTCCTGCCTATCCTATTTAATTGAAATAAACTGTCAGCTGGAACACAATTTATTCCTTTCATTGTCTTGTAAACCTCAATCAGATCCCCTCTAAGTCTACGCTTCTCTAACATATAGAGTTCCAACTCTTTTAGCCTATCTTGATAACTAAGATGCTTTAGACTGGGAATTAGTCTAGTGGCCCTCCTCTGCACCTTCTCCAAAGCCTCAATATCACCATGTGAGGAGACCAAAACTGGACACAGTATTCCAAGTGCAGCCTGACTAAGGTCTTGTACAAGGACAAAACAGTATGCCTCGTCTTGTACTCAATTGTCCTATGGATACACCCCAACACCCTATTTGCTCTAGCTATCGATACACGGCATTGCTCACGTACCTTTAAGGATGTATGCACTAGAATGCCCAAATCTCTTTCTATCTTCACCGTCTTTAATGCCTTTCCCTGAAGGGTGTATGAATGTTGAGCATTTGCCCTGCCCACATGCATAACATTGCACTTATCTAAGTTTTACATAATTTTCCAGTCTTGAGCCCCATCTCCCAACACATTAAGATTTGGCTGAAGCAGACGAGCATCATCTACAGGTCTAACACTCGCACAGATCTTGGTATCATCTGCAAATTTGCCGATCATGCCCCCTACACCTACATCCAGATCATTAATAAAAATAGTAAAGAGTAACGGTCCCAACACTGATCCCTGCAGGATACCACTGATGACCGGTCTCCGAACAGATCCAAATCCATCTATAACTCTCTCTTTTGCCTACGTCCTGCCAGCCAGTTCTGAATCCAGCTCAATATATTACCACTAATACCAGAGGCTTCGATCTTATAGAGAAGCCTCTTATGTGGTACTTTATCAAAAGAATTTTGGAAATCTAAGTAGACAATGTCTGCTGGACTTCCCTCATCTACTAACTTTAACTTCTTCAAAAAATACAATTAGATTCGTAAGACATGACCTTTTTATGAAGCCATGTTGGGTGTTCCTAATATGTCCCTCTCTATCTAAGAATTCATATATTGCATTCCTAATGATTCCTTCAAGCATCTTACCTGTTACTGATGTTAAACTAATGGGCCTATAGTTACCCGGGTCTGTCTTGGAGAGGGAAGGGTTTGAGGGATATTGTGAGAAGGCAAGTGGATGGGGTTAAATTCCTTTTGAAAAGGGACAGGCCTCTTAGGCCTAACTACCTTCTTATGTATATTCATAAAAATACTTAATGTTCCCTGTACTGCACTACTTGATACATTACAGTGCAGTATAACTGGAACTTTAAAAACAATCACTTATCGCAGGTGCTGCCAGACCAAATTGAAGAATTTATCTCATGGAGTCTAAAGAGAAGAAAAGGCCAGGCAGTGGTGAAATACATTAAAATTGAATTAAAACCATCATTTTAAGTGCTAAAAAGAAGGAAATATGTTCCCGCCTGCATTTCTGAATAACAGTGCAATGAGAACAGGAGCTGAAAAATAGACTTGAGCTCGCTGAAGGTTCTTGTGTCACTGAAACAGAAATGTGTTGAACCCTGATAAGCTAACCAATGAGAAATGGGTGACAGCTGAGCTGGCGCTCACCAGTAACACCTGTAAAACAGAACATTGGTGGAGGTATTGAGATACTGGCACCCAGAAATGCAATTACTTCCTTGTTAAGTACATTGGATACCACTGCAACTCTAATCACAAATCTTTGAACATACCTTTTCCAGACTGTTATTCCAGTCTGAAGATTTCAAAAGCACATCACCACATGGACATATTCTAAATACAAAAAAATCATTAACCTGCACATAGAAGATTTCTATTGCACGTTATTATGTCATGAATATTTTAGTCTTCTAAACAAAACAGGGTTTGCTATTTGTGTTTTAACACATATTAAATTGCTTTACTGTTTCAACTGTAGATCCTTTGAATTCAGTTCTTTGATTACTAGCCGTCCAATCTCTCGGGTTTGGTTCACTTCTTTGCTGCTCACCTGAATGTTGAAATCAACATTCATGTTATGGCAATAGAATTATTCAAATGTCAGGATATAGCCTTATTATTCCTAGTATCATTCTTAAGTAACTAAAATTATGTTAAACTGCCGGGTGTTCTGTTTTCTCCTTCCCCACCCTTCATTCATTCCTCATTCTCTGGTAACAGTTAAAATATGCATTTGAAGAGCATAAAAGCTTTAATGTGCAAATACATTACTTAAATAATATGGTTGAAATATCTCAAAAGTAGAGAAAGTGGCATTTCTTGGTTTCTGGAAGTGTTGCACTGTATACACAACACCAAGCAATCGAAGTAAAAAGTTACTGAAATTTTCTTTAAAAAAAATGTAAATTAATTGAAATTCACTTTTTTTCCCCCTTGTAGGGTACAGTTGCCTATCCTCTTGTTCTTCAGTTGTGTAGTATGTAAGCATTGTCAGTAGAAACTTGTTTTTCATGATATAATACATAAAGAAAGAATCCAAAAGCTATTCTGTTATGGTAACCCATAAAATAGGTATATTATGAATCCTGAAATGAAATTTAATAGTTCTCCAACTTCAAGCTGCTTTGTACATTATTTCATGCAGATTACACAAGAAGCAGGGCAGTTCATGATCACTTTTCCATATGGGTACCATGCTGGCTTCAACCACGGATTCAACTGTGCGGAGTCAACAAACTTTGCCACCATTCGATGGCTTGATTATGGAAAAATAGCTAAACAAGTAAGTGACAGCAAGGAATGCAAGTGGAAAGTATTAATTATCTTTTGTGTCTCACAGTAACTGAAGATCTCAAAATATTAACCACCTTCTCCACTCTACAATAGCCATATCTGTTGAATCACTGAACACAGAAAAAGAAAAGCATTGAGTCTATTTTTTGATTTTAATAAATTGCTCTGTAAATTACAGATGTGTCTAAAGGCCCTCACCCTTTCCCTCCCTTGCCCCCTCTTCCTCCCCAAAAAATATGCTTCACGTGTGAATTCCTCTTGGATCAAGGATAGACCTAGATGGAAATCCATCGTCTTTAATATCAGTTAACCTTTGTAAACTTCCTGCCAAGCATTTGTCTGTCTCACTACTGTACCTCACGTTGTTGACCTCCTTGAACTTCTATTAGCACATATTCTAAACAATATTCAACATCAGCACAGCATACAGTGAAGGTGTTGTCAACAGCACCCATTCCCACCACTACAACAAAAAAAATGAATGGAAAGTGAATTACATTTTTATTTTGCAAATTATATTAATTTAAAAGATACCAATTTATATCCCCAGCATGGAAACAGAGGTTTGCATTTAAAAAAAATTATCAAGCACCAATGCTCCTTTGCATTCAGTCAGACTATCATTTTTGACAATTTTGTGTGAATTTGTTTTGTTAAATATTGTACCAAAATATGGTGATAGATCTGTATTTTTAGCTTTGTAATTCAATGTGATCTCTTTGGATAGCCCAGTATATTATTTGGCTACAGTAAATTAGAAATATTACTTTGTATTTCATGAGTGTTATCATTAATTGGAGAAGGTCTAATTCTGCATGCATAATCATTTCCCAGAATTTGCGCAGGCTGGGGGTATTGTTTTCTCTCAGCAGAGTCATTGTTCTACGAGCCATGATTGAATACCATTTCAGATTCCCCAGTCTTCTCTCAGGGTGCAGAATTTCTTGGCTGTATGCTGTCACAGTTTCCACCTGCTTCGGTCAACGTGCTCCTATTCTCCTGCTCACTCTGGCTGATAACCATCTGGGAGCAGGAATTTCCAGTCTGCACGCTAAGGAGGGCTCAGAAATTCTGTATCCAGAACATACACTCAGCATCTTTTGGCAAAGTGCAAGGGAGATTGTGATTTCATTGACGGTGGTGGATAGGTACTGATGTAAAACATGGAACATTACATATAATATTTCTAATTCTTGCATGAAGATAAAGATGAGTTTGTTTTTTTCTGTTTTCCTTTTGATTACAGCTGCTTTTACAAAGTGAGCTAGATGGAGTTTTGGAGGCCATTACAAACAGCCAGCTGCACTGTAAAATAAAGCATAACAATAAATGATAAAATGTACATATCTCCTTAACAATTGATGGAAAGTTATGGAAAGAAAAGCTAGTGGACAAATTTTAAAAACTTTAGTCAGGTTAAAAAAATAAATTGAGTGTTTTTATTTAGAAAAAAACATATTGGCCTGTAATTTGGCGGTCAGCGGCGAAGCAAAGACATTTTCCGCTGGCCCCGAAGAAAGCTTCCCACAAAGATCTCGCGCTCTCTGTGGCGAGAAGTTCGGCTTTTCCAACGTTCAGTTGAGATGAGTGTAGTTGAGTGGGAAATCTATAGCGTGAGCTGCTGTGACATCAACAAGCTGTCTAAGCAGCCAATCACAATGCGGAATTCTCTCAGACAGCGAACCAGGAAGTGAACAAGCTCCTTTTATTCTGACTTTTAAAAAAATGTTATAGAGAGCAAAACAAAGATTGGGGCTCTTAACATGGGGTAAAATAAAGATGAACAAACTTTAAACTTTTTTTTAAAGTTTCTTAAAAATTGTAATTTTTATTAATTTGACATTCCACAAATTTAAAATTAGCTTTTCAGGGCCGTAACGTTTGTTTAGCAGTCAAAACGCTGTTAAAACCCCAGTTACACCTAATCAAACAAAGTCTAACTTTTAATGGGGTGTTTAACAGTGATATTGCCGCAGAAAAGCCCAAGTTTTCGTCAGTTTCCCTGATTTCCCTGATTACACTGATTGTGGAAATGGGGTCAGGGGGCCACAGCGCAGCCAGTGTCGGAGCAGTGAATGACTGACCGCAACTAAAGGATTTCCGCGTTGGGATGCACGTGTGCTGAATCCTGAAGTTGCGGTCAGTTTCACCTACCGCAAATTCTGGGCCAAAGTCTATGGGGACGATTTTGCCAGCCCTGGGGAGGCGGGTATGGAGGCGGGACTGCTGGAAAAATAGCAGAATCTGGGGGCGGGTACCCATCTCGCCCCCAACCCGCCTCCGTGCCATCTTCCCAGGAGGCTAGTACCTGACCCGCGCTGGGAGCCGCCTCCTCGAGGCGGGAAGGGATTAGTGCCAATTAACTGCCTGTTAACTGGATAATCCCTATTTTGCCACCTAAAGCGTGGGCTTCCCAACGGCTCCGAACCTCGCCAGGGTCAACGAGGCGAGGCGGGGGTCGGAGGGGCTGAGATGTCCAGTGTGCAGGTGAGTGACGGGTGTATGTGTGCAGAAGTAAGTGTGTGAGGTGAGTGTAAAGTGTTTTAAAAGCTTTACTTACCTTTGCTTCCTCCTCCAGGCTTCATCCCTTCAGGTCTCGGGAGTCCCTCACCTCACCGGCAGAGAAAGCAGAATGGCCGCTGCATTCTCAAATGCATCAGCCTTCTGCTTCCTGCTCAGGACAGATCTCTAAGTGAGCCTGTGTCCCAGGTCTCAACTTCGAAGACAGATTGTCAGTGTTTGACGGCTTCACAGAGCTGTCAAACGATGACAATTCATCTGTCAAAAGCTCTTGACAGATGAAACGTCACTCGTTGACGTCACCAGTAACCGGCTTTCCCTTAATTGGCCTGCTAAGCCTGCTGGGCGGGTTTAAGAAGGTCAATCAAGGGAAAATAGCATGGGTTGGCCAGACGTCGATGGAGGCGGGACTAAAACACGACGTGCGTGCGTGTGTGCGGATTGCATACCTGTTCGAGCGTCTTTATGTTCTATAAACTGGAAAAGTGTATTTAACTGAAATAGAGGGAGAGATACAGACTTCATGCTAAAAGATTGATTTCAAGAAAAAACTTGCTGCTTGAATTTTGAACACGCCTACGTGAGAGACATTTGTCTCTCGGTGTGGGGGGAGAGAATAGGGTCACACATTAGGAAAGTGTGTCTATTATATGTACAATATACATCCATCTTAAATTGTCTTGACAATATAGATGTTAACTTGAGTTGGTTTTATAATTTTAAGGCAGTTCATTGGCAGGAGAGGTTTGGGAAGGGGTGGATTAGAATGACCAATTAATAGTGGAGGAAAGGTTGCCTGTTATAAAGGTAAGTTGGTGACGGACTGCTCATCTTCAAAATCAATCATTTTTCTTAAGAATATATGAGTCATAGCTATATGCAGAGTGTCCAATGGGCTAATTACAAAAAGCACATCAAGTAAACCATACAGCACAATAACCCTTATAACCGTTGTACCCTACCCATCCTCCCAAGACATATACCATAAGAAGGTCAGAGAGAATGAACCCGAAGACCATCGCAATGAAACAACATTCTCCTGACTAGAGTCATTATACCCCCTTCTCAAGTACCCTAAGAGTGATTTAACTTGTTGGCAGTTAGCCGCTGGCTAATTTTCCAGGGTAGCTGGTGACGCAAGCTTCCGCTGGAGCAATACAGTTAAATTATTCAATAACTGGCTTAATAAATTTGAGCAACAACATTAAAAGCTAGAAGGAAGTATTTGATAGAATGCATAATCTGTAACCCAGGAATTATTGGGTTGTTCATCACAGAAAGTAGTGGTGCAGAATGGTGAAACATTTTATTTATTGCATCAGAAATAAATTGATTAAGGAGAAAAAATAAGCTTCAGATGTGTTAAAAACAATTATACTTTATAGATGGAATTGTGTTCTCATATTGGAAAGCAGAAATTGCTGGATGTGGATCTTTCTTTGTGTGATAATTTCTCTATTTGGTTGGGTGGATAGTTGTATCTGCCATTACTGTCATAAGGAGTTTTCTGTCATTTTGTGTTTTTATTTAAAAAGTAGTAATGAGAGAAAATGTAAGGATTAAAGTCTGTTTCGACTGTCATGTAATTGTCTTTTTAAAATATTAATACTGTATGGGCCGGATTTTGTGATCAGTGGCTGTTCGTTACACTTGCACATGTCTATGGGCTTTTGCACTGGAAGTTCCTGTCAGCCAACCATCCAAGAAATGCGGCGCCCCCTGTAGAGCATCTGGGACCTGAGTGAACAGAGCAAGCAACAGAGTGTCTCGTAAACCAATCAGATTGAAGAATTGTTAATAAGCAGCGCAGAGTCTGAACCAAGAAGTGTCGGTTAGAATATTTTCATTGCCAGAGAAATTGTTTGGCAGTAATTGAGACTAAGCACACTCTTAAAAGGGTACTTACACTGGAATGGACAAGCCCTAACTTTTTCTGGTGAGTCGAGCAGAGCGTCAGGAGAGTGTGGAGCACCACGGGAGTGGCCCCAAGCATTTAAATAGCAGTGGGGCAGAGCAGCAGCAGAACGTCGGGAGAGCGCGGAGCAGCACGGGAGTGACCCCAAGCATTTAAACAGCAGCGCGGCAAAGCAGCAACAGAGAAGGGAAAACAAACTGAGTAAATTTGCAAAAGTGACGTCACAGTCGACGGAGTGGAGAAGCCTATGAAAGCCAAGTGATGTCACGGCGAGCACGGAAGAGGAGCTTTCAGGGTGAGTAAAGAGTAAGTTTTTTTTTAACTAAAGCAGTCTACCTAATTTTAATTCAGGCTATTAACAAATAAATAAATAAAACTAGAGATGGCAGGGCAGGCTATGTGTCGGGATTGTAGTATGTGGGAGTTTGTGGACAGCGAGACACTCCCGGATTCCCACATCTGCAGGAAATGTCTTCGCCTTCAGTCACTCAGCCTCAGAGTCATTGAGCTGGATGCGAGTTAGAGACACTCCGAAACATAAAGGAGGGGGAGCAATTTCTGAATAGTTCAGAACACAGTCACGCCCCAGAGGAAAGCACAGGTTCAGGAAGGGGAGGGTGTGACTGTTGGGGAGCCGGGTAGCGGGGACTTGGGAGAGGTTGGGAAGGAGGTCCCGCAGACACGAGTCCTGTCCAACAGGTCTGATGTACTCGTTACCTGTGATGAGAAGGAGAAAGACTGCAGGGAGGACAGCCACAATGCAGATCAAGGTACTGTGGCTCAGAAGGCTGTGTGGGGTGAAGAGCAGAATAGAAATGTGGTAGTGATAGGCGGTTCTGTAATTAGAGGGATAGATGGTGTCCTCTGCAGCCACGAACGAGAGTCCTGAGGGTTGTGTTGCCTTCCCGGTGCCAGGGTAAGGGATATCTCGAGGTGGCTGGAGAGCAATTTGGAAAGAGAGGGGAAAAATCCAGTTGTCATGGTCCATGTTGGAACAAACGACATAGGTAGGAACAGGGAGTAGGTCCTGCTGAGGGACTATCAGGAGTTAGGAGCTAAATTAAAAAGCGGGACTGGATTATTGCCTGAACCACATGCAAATTGGCACAGAGACAGACCGACCAAGGGAATTAACACGTGGCTAAAGGCTGGGAAAGAGGGGTTCCTTTTCATGGGACACTGGCATCAGTACTAGGACAGGAAGGAGCTGTACTGATGGTACTGGCTCCACCTGAACCAGAATGGGACCAGTGTCCTAGTGAAAAGGGTAAATAGGGAGGTGGTAAGACTGGGGGAGGGATCTATAAGAAATGAAACAAACCTAAATATAAAAAACAGGAAAGGAGAGCATAGGACAGACTAGACTAAGGGAGGACATAAATGGCTGGGGAATAAATAGAGTTATAGAACAGGAGTGTAAAAAGATGGTTAAAAATAAAGTGAGGAACTGTTTTTAAAAATGAGTTAAATTGTCTGTACAGCAATGCACACAGTGTCCTTAATAAAACTGAGGAACTGGAGGCAATAATACGTTACGAGGAACCAGATATAGTCGGGATTACTGAGACATGGCTACAGAAAAATTAGGACTTGGAATTAAACATTGCAGGGTATAACATATTTAGAAATGCTAGAGAGGGAAAAAGGGGAGGTGGAGTAGCTGTACTTATTAGAGATAACAGTAGAAAAAAAGTGACGCAGCCATCAGTAAGGCTGAAATAGAATCCATGTGGATAGAGATAAAAGACAATAAAGGACCAATCACACTAATAGGGGTAGTCTACAGACCACCTAATAGTGGAAGAGAGGTGGAATAGGAAAACAAATTAGGGAAATTAGTTTAAAAAAAATTGAATAATAATCGTGGGCGATTTCAACCACAATTTCAACTGAAATTAATTGGCTAGAAGAGGTAGGTAAAGGGGATAAGGGAATGGAGTTCCTACAATCTGTACACAACTCCTTTCTAACCCAGTATGTAAGAAGCCCAACAAGGGAGGATTCGCTACTAGATCTAGTAATGGGGAATGAACCAGAGCAGATAAGAGATGTAAATGTAGAGGAATATCTAGGCAATAGTGACCATAATATAATACGCTTTAAGATAATTGAGATGGACATGAGCACGACAAAGATCAGGGTAATAGATTGGAGAAAAGCCGATTTTGAGGGACTGAGCATAGAACTTGGGAAAATAAAATAGACAACAATATTGGCAAACAATGATGTAGAACAGCAATGGGAAACATTTTACAACAGTGTTCATCAGAGTCCAGGAAAAATATATTCAGCTAAGAAACAAGAACAAACTAAACACTAATGAGACACCATGGATGAATAAAGACATAATGGACAAATTGAGGATAAAGAAAGAAGCATATACTAAGTACATGGACAGCAGGCAGAGCAGGACAAGAGAATACAAAGAGATTAGGAGAGAAGTAAAAAAAAAACAATTAGGAAGGCAAAGAGGAACTATAAAATTAAATTATCATGGAACATAAAACAAAATAGTAAAATATTCTACAAGCACCTAAGTAAAGAAAAAGGAAAGTCAGGATGGGACTCGGGCCACTAAGGGATGGACAGGATAAAATCACAAGCAGCAATAGCAAAATGTTAAATAATTACTTTGTTCAGTATTTACCAGGGAGATGGATCAGGTGGACATGACATTGTAAGATGAAATTAGAAATATTGGGGCAGATTTTGCGGTGGGTATGACTGTACTCAGAGTATACCATCATACCGCCTTTGAAATTGACAGCAAGTTCGGGATTTCTGCATGCGCTAAATCCTGAACTTGCGATCTGTCATGTTAGGTCTTGACCGATGATGTGCATCGATGAGGAAATACTCATTGCTGGTGCAGAGTTGGGCTAATTGCCCACCAATTGACTAGCAATTATGAACGAAAATGTTACGGTTAGTGAAAGCGGGCACAGGAGCCTGTTTCACTGCAAAACTGTTTCACTATTCCCGCATATCTGTCAAGAGGAAACTCGGCGCTTCCACTGATTGGATAACTAGGCCCACTTGATCCCAGGTGGGCTTCACACATGCTGCGCCCCTGGGATCCGTGGGCCATTACGCTGCCCTCGAGTATGCAGCGTCAGAGAGCAGGTTCACGAAGAAGAGTACCCATCAGGTAAGTTTGTATTCTATTCGGATGCCGGCTGCGTACTCTGTAGGTACGCCGCTGACCACAAAATCTGCCCCGATATAATCGCATTTAACATAGAGGAGAATTATTAAATAAACTAATCAAACTCAGAGATAAAACCCCTGGTCCGAATGGATTGCATCCACGCACTTTAAAAGAATCTCCGAGATAGTAGAGGCACTATTACACATATTTAATAATTCGTTCGAAAAAGATGTAGTGGCAGAGGACTAGTGGATAGCTAACGTTATACCTATATTTAAGAAGGGAGATGGAACATGTCCAGGGTACTATAGACTAGTCAGCTTAACATTGGTGGTAGGAAAATAATGGAATCCCTACTAAAGGAGAAAACAAAAAAAATCTAAACAAAAATATAATAATGAATTGTCAGCATAGATTTCAAAAGGAAAAGTCTTGCTTGACCAACCTCATTGAATTCTTTGAAGAGAGTAGACAAGGGAAATGCAGTAGATGCAATTTATCTAGATTTCCAAAAGGCCTTCGATAACATGTCACACAATAGACTAATGAATAAGGTCAGAGCATGCAGAGTCAGGAGATGAGTTGCGGAATATATAGCTAGCTGGTTGCAAGACAGAAAGCAGAGAGTAAGGGTAAAGGGTGGCTATTCAGAGGTGCAGGGCTGCTCCCAGGCTCTCCCATGAATCCCTCCATATGCTTATGGAGGGAGTCACAGCACACAGGGAGGTCCTCTTCCCTTCCAATAGGTGGAAGAGACCTCCCCAGGAGACCAACACAGCCTGGTTGCACATTACACAGGAGGGCACAAGCAGGGATGTGGTCAGGAGGATCAGGCTGTAGTGACGCAAACCTTTCAATGATCTCAGTAGATCACGAAACATTACTGCAAAGCCACACTCAACCTCATCCTGCTGTGCCACTCATCACATCTCAATCACTGTGCCTTCCCTACCCTACTCCTGCACATCCTTACTCACACCAACTTACCTTGCACCTTCACCCACCCATCCCTCTCTATCTACATTATCACATCCCTATCTCACTAGCCACCTCTCACACTCATCCTCATCCTAGTCCAATCATACCAACTAACAGCACACAAGGATAGCCACTTGGGTGTTTTATCCAATTTTCATGTGGAGTTTCTGTTGGTGTGGTGTCAAACATTGAAACTTTTATTTTCAACACTTTGCGTTCTTGGACAGATTTGTGTGCACCTTTGGAAGTGGCTTAGTGAGTTGCAATGAATGGTGAGACATAGCGGTACCTCCCGCAATGGTGATGAGTGTGAAAGGAATGGCTTGGGCATTGTAGGGATGCTTTATGGTGTTGGTGTGGTGTGCCAACCTGGCGCATAATGTGGCAGCCAGGGTGTACAGCGTCAAGTGAAGTAAATCTGGCTATGGTGAGGTCATCCCTGGCGTCCCAGGCAGCAATGTGGTCGGCTGTGGTGTCCTGTGCAGCACCAGCTGATTGCGGAGAAGGTTGGTGCTGCTGGTGTGCCTGGTGCTGCTGGTGTTGGGGCTGATCGTGGTGGTATTCTGAAGACCAAGGTGAGATAGTTTCAAGGGCACCGATGCTGATGGAATAGATGGCTGAGTTTGAGATGACAGAAGCGATCTGTCAATGGTGAGAGAGGTTGTTCCAATGAGGTGACACTGGATAGAGAGTTAGCTCGAAACGCATGCAAGCTGCATAAAGCTCAGTAGCAGCTTCTAACCTTGCAAAGTGAAGACCTATGAAATGGGAGCTTTTATAGTCCATTTGCAGCTGTCAATTAAAGAAATCATCACATGCTGACCCAACACCCGACCTCCTTACCTGACGGGATCCCCGAGCAGCGTGTAACCCGAGAGGGGAACCACCAAAATTGAAAGGTAGGCATAAAATACTACTTAATTGGCTCTTAATGTATCAAATGATATCAATTGCCTCCCCCGCCGCTTGGTGTCGGGTCTGTTCAGCGATGACGACCCGACATCTGGGAGACTCGCGTGGAGGCGGGTTGACAGCAGGTTCCCTACCCGCTGTCAAAAAAAAAAACATTTTCCCAGCCGATCCGCCTCTGAACGCCCCCGCTGACCCCCCGAAAAATTCTGGCCATTGAGTAATCTGGAAAAATATGAGATTTTGATACCAAGATGGTACAGAAGCTCCGAGTTAAGTAATTCCTTTCTGGAACTCTTTTATATTTTTGCAGTCTCTGCAAAATGCACTGATCCACATTACCATTTTCCAGTATATATGTTTTTGTAGTGTTTATTTATATTGGTGAGTCATTACTTTCTATGCCTGAGTGGACTCACTAGAACAGTAATTTTTCTTTCAGAAATAATTCAGCAGGACACCTGTTGAGAATAAAAGATTGTAAAAGGGACCTGTGTGTAATTCGAGCGTGGTGATGGATTTCTCCAGTAATAGAGTTCAAATGCATTAAACCAAAATGTTTTTAATGGAGAAAAGATATTTAAAGAAAAAAACGGTATAAATAAAGTATACTGGTGAAATCATTGCTAAGATTTCCCACTTTATCATTTGTGTTAATCGAAGTTATTGTACTATGCCCAAAGTATTCAAGAATCTTCCTTTTTGGCATACCGAGATTATCAGAATGTTTGGTGCATCTATTTTCTCACTGCTAGACATCACAAATGTGCCCTAAATAAAGCCTCAATTATGCAATGAAGATTCATATTTGATGGGATCTTTCTAAAATTTATAAATATTCTTATTTGCTGTTTCGGTTGTAATAGGATCAGAAGTTATAGCACAGAAGGAAGCCAGTGGTTCCATTGACCCCGTGCCAATGCTAGTTCTTCAATTGCAGCTGTCTAATCCCATTTTTATGCTCTTTGCCGGTGTTGTTTTATATTCCTTTTCAAAAGTTATCCATTTCTCTTTTAAATGATATTATAGTCTCTGCCTCAGTAGGCATTTATGGTAAAGCATTTCATGTTCTAACGACCTTTGTGTGGGGGGGAAAAAAATATCCTCTAACTTCCCTTGCGTTCTTCCAGTGATAATTGTAAACCTATGCTCTTTTGTTACCATTTGCCAATCAGTGGAAACAGTCTATTATTATTTACTCTTTCAAAACCTTTAAAATTTGGGAACTTCTATTAGTATCCCTCCATTACCTTCTCTGTTGCAGTGAAAACCCCCATTTTTTTGAGTCCCTCTTGATAACTATAACCTCTCATTCTAGTTACTCTTCACTGTATCCTTTCCATGGTTCTGATGCCCTTCCTATAATAGAATGCGTAGAACTGCTTGTAACTCTCCCAACTGTGGCCTAACAAATGTCTTGTGCAATGTGAACATCGCTTCCTTTTATATTCGATGCTTCTCTGTATAAAATCCAGAGTGGTGTTAGCCTTTTGTACCAGTACTTCCAGCTTATTGAAGATCTTCATACCTGCACTCGAGATCTCTCTCCCTCTAATGCGGCCTACAAGACGCAGCTTAATCTGGCCTGCGGTGTCCTATTCTTAGTGTTGCCATGTGTACCGAAATGGGACACGAACCTCCCGGGCGCTGCTTCTCACAGTTCGACTGAACTGCAGCTTTTAAACTTTGCGGCGTAACAGCGCCCAACCTCCGCTCCGTGACATCCCTACCCTGCTGGCACAGAGAGCCGGCACTCGCTTAGGAGTGACCGGAAGCTGAAGGGGGGAGAGAGGAGGAGCATGGAGAAGTGTGGGGCTGGGGAGACTGAGATTGGGATGGACAGTCCCCAGTCTAATTACTCAAATTACCCCCATCCTGGACCAGGGATGGATGGAAGTCCCAACACATCAAAGACTCACTGCCACAGAGGGAAATCCTGCCCTCAGTACCAAGGTAATTGGGAGCCACGAAAATTGGGAGGTTCTGCTCCTGGTGCAGAATCTCGCCCTGATTGGAGCACGGCTCGGACAATCGAGCAAGGTGGTCAATGTGTCAGATTTGTTGCTCTCAATTTTCTGACTATTAATGGGCAGAAAATCGGGAGACCCACACACAGTGCACTTTGAGCTCATTGCCCGATCTATATTCTAATCGAGCAAGACATCATGCTGGGAACAGAGTCTCTCAATTTCAAGCTTGCCATAGACAAGGACACAGTTCAATGTGAATCAAAACCTCAAAAGGATGGGAGCATTGGGTTAGTAAAGTGGAATGGAGCATAGTTAGAGAAATAAATCACTTCAGTAACCAGTTTAAAATGTTAGACTTGCGATTGATGAAAAGGGGTGGGCATGGGGACCAACATCTGCAGAGCTGGGAGCAGCAGCAGCAACAACATGGAGAATGGGAGGGGCGCCGTGAGAGGAGGAGCCAGTAAAGGAGTGAGTGAAACCTGGGGACCTTACTGTGGGCAAACAGTGAAAGATTGTTTCCACTAGTGGGCAAATAGGGAACCAAGGGGATTGAAACTGAGGATTCTCACTGCACTCAGGGAGCATCACAAGCTGGAGAAAATGCAGGAGGGCTGAGTGCAGCCAGCAGCAGCCCATAGTAGTACTCGGGAGTTGGGAGGGGCACTCCTGCACCTCCACCCTTCACAGATGGGGAAGTAAAAAAAAACACACCCAAAATGTTCCATTTCTTTAGCAGCCTCCAGTGGTCCCTTTTGAGGGTTGCTGTAGAACTGGAAGAATTAGTCCGAGCTTGCATGTCTCATGCCCCACCTCGTCTTTCAGGCATTTTGCAAGAGGGTCCTAAAACAGGCACTGGACCCTTATTTGCATATTTAAATTATTCCAACACTGATTTCAGGTGCCTAAAAGGCGCAGATTAGGTGCAAAACCTTGTGCCCAGAAATTGGTATACATTGAACCAGTTTTACGCCCAAAATCCGGACACAATGCAGACCAATTTCTACCCTAGTGTGTCCAAATAACTTTTGCTGAATGTGGCCCATGCCAAGTGCCAGGATGTCGGATCAGGCCCACCATGTAAATTGAGTTTGACATCTCTGCTCTAATCTTGCCATTTTGAGTGTACTTCCATTTCCTGTTCTTGGACCAAATGGCTTCTTTGTTCTATATTTTATGTTCCTGGTTTGTGCATAATGTTTCCTCTTTTCTTTTGGACAAACCATTAAACATTGTCAAGCCATTTAAAAAAAAAAAAATGACTAGCAGCAAGAAAGAAATTCTGTAGTTGTTCTCCAAAACATCAGTGGAGTTCTGCCTGGAGAAGCCGGCCAATTGGGAACCACATGCAGCATTGTAGAAAGTTAGAACTTGTACATTGTACCAAGGAGCCCACCTGTTTGTGTATGTATAGCACTGTGGCAAATGCACTGTAACAATAGCTATCATCTCATTCACAAATTGAAATTGATGTTGACACTAGAGCAATTGAATGAAAGGACAGCATTAAAGGAGGGTGAGGGATTAATATAGAAAGAAGATGCAGAAGGTGGAAAAGCATTTGAAAATTAAAAGAACGTGAAAAGGCGAATAGGCAAAAAAAAATCACCAAGAATGGGTAATTAAAAGACTAGAATGGTTAACCAGAGCCTCTCCCTAATGGGTAAATGCACTGCCTGGGGTGGTACTGAACAATTACGATCAAGACATTTCAGGTTTGATTTGTGCTGTGTACTGAGCTAGTTCAGCTCATCCATGGTGGCAATAGGAGTACTGCAGTTGGTTAGGAAGAGGAAACATTAGGTATTGTTTCCATTCCCATTCACTAACTCGTGATTCCTGCTGAAAAATGGATTGGGCCAAACTATGATGCCCCCTTGCCTGTGGCCTAATGACACTCATTGTCACGGCTTACACATGAAGAATGGCAACTTAATTGAGCTACGAAAGGGTATATAGTGTCCACAGAACCATACACTAGCATGAGTTAGCACTTTCAGGAGAGAGGGAAGAAATTTTGGGGTGGGAGAAATAAAGATGTAACGAAAGATGAGGAGAACAAGAAAAACTAACAGAAGAACAAAAGCATAGACCAGAAGTTGAGGAAAAGAAAATAGGAGACCGAAAGAAGGAGGATCATAGAATGGTTACAGCATGAAAGGTGGCCGTTCGGCCGTCAAACCTGTCGGCTCCTTGCAAGAGCACCTCAGCAAGTCCCACACCCCCGCCCTTTCCCCATAGCCCTGCAAATTGTTTTCGTTCAGGTACTTATCCAACTCCCTTTTGAAAGCCGTGATTGAGTCTGCCTCCGCCACCCTTTCAGGCAGTGCATTCCAGATCCTAAGCACTCACTGCGTAAAAAAGTTTTTTCTTATGCCGCCTTTGGTTCTTTTGCGAACCACCTTAAATCTGTGTCCTCTGGTTCCCGACCCCTCTGCCAATGGGAACAGTTTCTCTCAATCTACTCTGTCCAGACCCCTCATGATTTTGAACACCTCTATTTAATCTCCTCTTAATCTTCTTTGCTCTAAGGAGAACAGCCCCAGCTTCTCCAGTCTATCCACGTTACTGAAGTCCCTCATCCCTGGAATAATTCTCGTAAATCTTTTCTGCACCCTCTCTAAGGCCTTCACATCCTTCCTAAAGTGCAGTGCCCAGAATTGGACACAATACTCCAGTTGAGGCTGAACCAGTGTTTTATACAGGTTCATCATAATTTCCACGCTTTTGTACTCTATACCTCTATTCATGAAGCCCAGGATCCCGTAAGCTTTTTTTAACTGCTTTCTCAAACTGCCCTGCCACCTTCAATGATTTGTGCACATATACCCCTAGGTCTCTCTGTTTATGCACCCCCTTTGGGATTTTACCCTTTAGTTTATATTTCCCCTCATTCTTTCTACCAAAATGTATCACTTCGCACTTTTCTGCATTAAATTTCATCTGCCACGTGTCCGCCCATTCCACCAGCCTGTCTGTGTCCTCTTGAAGTCTATCACTATCCTCCTCGCTGTTCACTATACTTCCAAGTTTTGTCATCTGCAGATTTTGAAATTGTACCCTGTACACCCACATCCAAGTCATTAATATATATCAAGAAAAGCAGTGTTCCTAGAACCAACCTCTGGGGAAACACCACTGTATACCTTCCTCCAGTCCAAAAAACAACTGTTCACCACTACTCTCTGTTTCCTGTCACTTAGCCAATTTTGTATTCATGCTGCCACTGTCCCTTTTATTTCATGGGCTTCAACTTTGCTGGCAAGCCTATTATGTGGCACTTTGTCAAACGCCTTTTGGAAATCCATGTACACCACATCAACCGCATTGCCCTCATCAACCCTCTCTGTTACCTCATCAAAACAATCGATCAAGTTGGTTAAACACGATTTGCCTTTAACAAATCAGTGCTGGCATTCCTTAATTAATCCATACTTGTCCAAGTGACTTAATTTTGTCCCTGATTATTTCTAAAAGCTTCCCTGCTACCGAGGTTAAACTGACCGGCCTGTAGTTGCTGGGTTTTATCTTTGCACCCTTTTTTGAACAGAGGTGTAACATTTGCAATTCTCCAGTCCTCTGGCACCACCCCGTTTCTAAGGAGGACTGGAAGATTATGGCCAGTACCTCCACGATTTCCTCCTTCACTTCCCTCAGCGTCCTAGGATGCATCCCATCTGGTCCTGGTGACTTATCTACTTTAAGTACAGCCAGCCTTTCTAGTACATCCTCTTTATCAATTCTTATTCCATCCAGTATCTCCTCTACCTCCTCCTTCACTATGTCTGTGGTAGCATCTTCTTCCTTAGTGAAGACATATGCAAAGTACTCATTTAGTACCTCAACCCTACCCTCTGCCTCCATGCATAGGCCTTCCTTTTTGGTCCCTAATCGGCCCACCCCTCCTCTTATTAACCTTTTCCTATCTATATGCCTATAGAAGACTTTTGGATTACCTTTTATGTTGGCTGCTATTCTATTCTCATAACCTCTCTTTGCCCCTCTTATTTTCTTTTTAACTTCTCCTGAACTTTCTATATTCTCCGATGTATTCTCAACCTGACATCTGTCATACACGCTCTTTTTCTGCTTCATCATATTGGCTATCTGTTTCGTCATCCAGGGAACTCTGACTTTAGTTGCCCTACCTTTCCCCCTCGACTGTACCCAAACTATTTCCTCTTTAAAGGCAGCCCATTGTTCCACTACAGGTTTGCCTGCCAATCTTTGATTCCAATTTACCCGGGCCAGATCTGTTCTCATCCCACTGAAATTGGCCTTCCCCCAGTTAAACATTCTTACTCTAGATTGCTCCCTATCCTTTTCCATAGCTAATCTAAACCTTATGATGCTGTGATCACTGTTCCCTAAATGTTCACCGACTGACACTTGCTCTACTTGACATTCCCCAGAACCAGATCCAGCAATGCCTCTTCCCTCATTGGGCCAGAAACATACTGATCAAGAAAGTTCTCCTGAACACACTTCAGAAATTCTTCCCTTTCTCTGCCCTTTGCACTATTACAATCCCAGTCTATATTAGGTTAGTTGAAGTCTCCCATTATTACTACTCTATAGTTCTTGCACCTCTCTGTAATTTCTCTGCAAATTTGCTCCTCCATATCTTTCCCACTATTTGGTGGTCTATAGAATACACCTAGTAGTGTAATAGCACTTCTATTATTTCTTAACTCTAACCAAATAGATTCTGTCCTTGACCCCTCCAGGATATCCTCCCTCTCCAGCACTAACATTCTCCTTAACCAATACTGCCACACCACCTCCTATCTTTTCTTCCCTATCTTTCCTGAACACCTTATAACCAGGAATATTTAATACCCAATCGTGCCCTTTTTGAGCCAGGTCTCAATTATTGCCACAATATTATATTCCCATGTGGCTATTTGGGCCTGCAGCTCACTTACCTTGTTTACTACGCTTTGTGCGTTCACATGCGTAAACCCATCTTAGACCATCCTGTATTCTCTTAGTTGGACCCTGCCTAATACCTTACTATTTCTTACTTTCGTGCTCTCTGCCTCCCCCAATGTTGTTGATCAGTTTTTGTAAAGTTACAATAAAGAGTTATTTATCAGGTATGAATTTTTTAAACAAAATCTTGATAAGGATCTACAAAGAAAACTGATCTTAACAATTGTATTCATTAGTATTGTCGAGCTCTCCATGTAAGATGTGTTGATAGAAATTCTGTATTTGGTTTTCTATTATGGGGGCATGGTAACCAGACAGAGGGGAGGATTCAGGTTAACCACGGGATGTATGTAACCTTTTTGGGTTTGACTGAACCTCAAATGTTTGAGTTCTAGAGAAGAATTTTCTTGCACACTTGTGTATATATGTGCTTCAATAGTTGATACTGAATTATTTCCTATAGTGCGGATCCAGTGAGATTCTGGGAAAGAAACATTTGCTGTTTTTTGGGTATCTTCATTCTAAGTGTTTTCAGCCAAAGTTCATGGGTCATGTTATATGTGTATATAATGCTGCAACAGCTTTGCTGTCTCATCCTAAACCTCATCCAACTAAACACCCTGTTTCTAATAGCAGTTGATTGCGAGATTCTGTTGTGGAAATCAACTCTATTAATTGATAAATAGTCATGAAAAATACGTTACCAATATAAAATTGAAGAGTTGCTTCTATTTTTAACAAATTTCTGTTATTCTATACTGGATTAACCTGTGCACACTATCTGATAATCGGATTGTATACTCACTGAATTACTCTTGTGCTAGTGTACAAAGGACTGTCAAATGAGGAAACTACATTTTTTCCACTCTCTTTTTTCTCCTTAATCCACGCCCCCCCCCCATCATCTATGACCAAGACTGGCTTTCTGACATACTCCAGCACTAGGGTACACTGGCGTGACATCCCTCCAATTTTCACTCCATTTTTATAATTAAAAGAAAATTATTTATGTATTCTCCGAAAGCAAAATTCAAAGCTATTTTCTTCAATAGTTTACTCTAAAAAGCTAAGAGTTATGAATGAGTAATATGCTTGCTTTTTGGCTGTTGTACAGTTGATAATAGTCTACAGTAATAGTGAAACTGACGAGAAACCATTCCTTTTCAAGATCGGTGTCTCTGCCCATTTATTATCAGCTGCATATGTTTCTAACTTGCTTAATACATGTGTCTCAGCCAGTAAATGACAGGATCATCTCAATGACTAACTGCTGGATTCCTATCCAGTTACCTAATGCAGTCTTAAGCACTACATCTGCCTTTCCTTTAAAGTTCAGTGCTCAGAATTGCCAAAAAATGATTTTGTTTAGCCCTTGATAGCTGCTGATTTATTTGTAGATGATTGACAAAATAGGCAACATACTTGTTATAATAATAAATCTCTAGTATAAACTAACAAACCGTAATACCAATACTTCCATAACATTGCAACTTTGTGAAAATCTTACTGGATACAAAATATCCATAATAAAATGAATGGATTTTCAGAAATTGCAAATTAATAATTTTCTCACTTTTTGGAGTGCCACAACCTCCATCTGCTGCCTGGCCTGCTGAGTGTTTCCAGCATTTTCTGTTGTTGTTTCAGATTTCCAGCATCCGCAGTATTTTGCTATTCCATCTGATTTACTTGCCTTTTCTCTAATAGACTTGAGTTGCAGGGTATGCGTTTCTCCTTGATCATCTTGGGGGGGGGAAAAGGATTTTAACACTTGCCCTGTGGTTGTGAGGAGCAGGCATCGCCCCAAGGGCATTGTCACTACAGGTCATCAACACTATCTTGATTTTTGTGGGAGCCCACCACTTGGAATTTGCTCAGATTGGGACCCAACTATGCTATCTCTTAAGTTGTGTCCTTGTTCCAGTATTTGTTCAATGCCACATTAAGTACAGCTCTGCTAGGGGGCATAGTGTGCCCATTTTGGTGTTCTGCCTCTGTGAACGAGAGGTATTTTAGAATAAACAGTGGTGTGCCACTTTGTAAGCAAGGGCTGAAAAGTCTGATCTTTTAAGGCTGCAAGCTGCAGTTGATTCTGCTTTAACTCTTTGGTTGGTTATATTTTCTTCTGTGTGTAAAGTCAAAGAAACATTCTTTTGCTAAACTTTCATTGTATTGTAAAGGTTGTTTAACAAAATAATTTTCTTTAACTTCACATACCAATGAAGATGTACCTCATGGTGTGAATTGGGCAGTTGAGCAAACTGCATGGCCTTGGCACTGATCTAACGTAAATTAGATGGGATCAGGTGGGGTTGTTCTGTTTCTTTGCTAAGGTGATTGAATTGTATGAACTTAACATGGACCACAAAATTCCACAAAGACAATTTCATTATGTTCAAAGGAACTGGAACTTTGGAAACACTTACTAAAACAAAGGATGGCCCACTGATAAGTCAATTACATCATATTCTTTATATTAATTGATTGCAAAATATTTCTGACAAGATCAAAAGATTGTGGCAGTTGCTACTATCTTGGTCAGTTTCAAGTAAGAGATCTTCCAAGATATTTGCCAACCCCTTCTTGGAGCAGTCCTTACATGCTACTCACTATTATTCCTTAACTTTGAGTATCATTGCCTAATTTTGGCTCCTAAAAGTAATATGCATAATAATATGCTCATGCAAGCTAGTTTGTACCTCTCTCCAGACAGGCTATTTGGAGAATGTTGACCATGGTATGTGGAGCGAAGCAAATGAAAGATGAATTGCTATCTTTAGATGTAGTTGTCACGGCAACATTTTACTGTCGATCATATTTCTTGTGCCTTTTTCTAGCTAGACCAATTTTTTTTGCAGGAGTCATTTTGAGGTTCTTGATGTGGCATTTTATGTGCAATGCCTTGCCTTTTCTGACTATTGTGTTTAGTTTTGAAAAATCATCACATTAACATGTTAATTATTTCTACAGCAATCTAATTAACTAAAAAAAATCCTGCGCAGAAGGAAAATGGGTTCAATGACTTCAATGTTAAATTATAGATTTTCAGCTTTGATTGTCAAGATGAAGATGCTACTTTTGAGGAGGAAAATTATGCGTTACAAACAAAAGCTTGCTAAAAGTGACCTCACTTTGATGTTTCCATTACATCTTCCCACTTAATCCTGGTATAAAGTGGAAGGTAACTTTATTTGAATACTGTAGTTGGAAATCCTACACACAGTAATATATATTTTTCTATAATTGTTTTGAATTCAGTTTGCTCCAGTTGTTCGAATTAAAGTTATTTTATTCTGTAATATGCCTGTCTTCCAAATAACTTTACACTAAATTACTTTCATAATATTTAACAATAGTAAACCTGGAAATCCAGGAAACTGAAGGACTCTAAAAATTTCCTGATGATTATAGTGTAGATGATAACGGATAAATGGAAGTGGGAGTATTTTCAAGATAGTGATACAATTTTAGAATGTTCTTTAAGTGTTCAACATGTGGATTGGGCTTCATTGTAGAGCAGTGGAGGATCTTTCTGGATGGATGTGTTAAGATGGTCAAATTGACTTTCCTCATTTGTATCTAACTTGTGATTAAGTTAGTTCAAATATTTGTGTGGTCATCAATTACAAATATGTAGGCCCAGATTTTGCAGTCATCGGTGCACGAACGGCACCAGCCGTTCATTACACTTACACTTGTCCACAGACTTTCTATGGGCTTTTGCACTGGAAGTTACGGTTATTGGAAATCAAAAACAGCGCGTCGCCCACTACAGGGGCTCTCTGACCTGTGTGAACAGGGCAAGCAACGGTGTGTCTCCTTAACCAGTCAGATTGAATAATCCTTACTGGGACACGCAGTCTGAACCAGGAAGTGTCAGTTAGAATAGTTAATTCAATGCCTAATCATGCACAAAAAGTGAAACAAAGAGAGGGAAAGATGGATGGGATTAAGAGAGAGATAAGAGATGGAAAAAAGTTTTTAAAGTTTCAATTTTTTTAAATCTCCATCATTAACTTTTTCTGCAAGTTTAGTGGGTATTTATCATTGTAAGTACCGCTGTTGCATGTATTTGAATGCCAAGTCTCTCGGCAAGGTACCGTTGTAGCGCAGCGTTTGGAGGAGCAGGGAAACTCGGATAGCAACATTCCACTTTTAAATGCGCATGTGCAGACGCTGGAAGTTGCTGTCCGATTTATACTTCAATAACACTGAGTGCTGATAGCCTCACCATTATTTCTACTGCAAAATCCAGGCTGTAGTGTTTACAATGCATAGTCATGTTTGCACTGGATAATTGTTGATATTGACACTATTATTGAAGCTGAAAAATTTATTTGCAGTTGGTGTACTTGGAAATTCTGTGGCCATTGCATATATTATATATGTTGATTAATACTATTCTCAAGAATGACTCCTGAAACTTTTTCCATCCCCATCTGTCCCGCTCTGTGTCCTATAGTAGGTGTTAAATGAATTCTTGGTGGGGTTTTTACTTTTTCTACAATTCTTAGTTTACTTAGTGATTCATTGTAGCTTAAGGTTGCTTAAAATTCACTTACCGTTTTCTAAATTATGTGTACAATTATTAATGCGTATCTGCTTGCAAAATGCTATTTTTTAAAACTGCATTTATGGTGCATTTGTTAGATCACGGTCTTAGCCTTCAGGTTGTATTTTTGTTTTCCCCCAAATGTAAAGTGTAGTTGTTTTGATGTTGGATTTGATGGATTTGTTTGGTACCACATTCATTAGTTTCTCATCAGAAAACTGACAGGCTGTAAAATGAAACTTTGACTTAGATTTTCAGCTTGACTGTTTGGAGACGTTTTCAAAGATATGTTGCTTTTGAGTAGCAGCAGCCTCTGGTCCCATTGTTGTCTAAAAAGGAGAAAAAGCTATTTACTAGATGGACTCCATGGAGAAAAGGGCAAGCTGCAGGGAGAGCTATATTTGGGTTACAGAATAGGGAGCAACAAATGCAAGAAGTGTTGAGAAGAGATAAATATGTATACGGGAACAAAATACTTTGAGATGGTGCCAGAAAATAAATCTCAGTCATTTTCTCTGACTGGGCCATACTGTGTAAATCACTGACTAAAAAATACACAAACCAAGGCTTCAGGCTTAGAAAAGCTAATTCAGAAAGATTGGCCCCATGAATGGTTGCAAGGCTGTCTGTAGTTAAAAATTCTCTTGCTGCCTACGTTTTGCAGTCTGTAACCTCATAAATAAATATGTCACGATGAAAACCTAGCCCAGTTGACTAATGAACTGCTTGCAGTTGTCTTCTCATTGGAACAGTACCAATTTTTGAACTTAGTCCAGTGTGCAGTGCATGTTGTTAATGTTGGTATAATTGTCTTGTGAAACTTGTACACAGATCACTAATTCTGTTCTTCGTTCACAGTTGTACTTAGTGTAGGCCAATTATTCAGTTGTATTAAGAGATAAATGTTAGCATGTTACAAACACCCGCTGTTGTATGCTTTTCAATTGACCTTTTCATGTTCCAGTGCCTATAATGCATTGATAATAATTGTGTTTAGTGGGATTAGCTAACATTAAATTGAAAAGGCTACCACATCACCCCTTTAAGCAAATGAAAAAAGCTAATTGCCTGATTCTTGGCGTTTGCTCCATGTTGACCACATAACAATCTTGGCTCACCACCACATGCTGTCCATCAGCAGTTAAACCTTTAATGAAGCCAAAATAGGTCAAGTGACACACTAGTGAGACTGCATCAGTCAGCTGTTATGAAGGAGGAAGACGACCATTGAAGGTACAGACAACTAAAGCCATAGTCAGCATACGGGGGACTTCATTGACATTTACAATTTATTGCAGTGCTGTGTCTGGTGATCTTGTGCTGGGTGAATAGACTTGCCTATTATGCTGTGTAGAGTTCTGCCCACCAGTTTCTTATGTTCATCAACAGGCTATGTTGTTCCTCCACAGGGGTATTATGCAAACCTTGAAAATTCAATAAAATCATCACACCACTCCATAATAATTCAGTTGATTATATGCTTCAGCCTAGATTTTGGAGATGTGGGAGTAGGTTTAAAAGTAAAGTCTCTACCCTGATGGCTTAGTGAGTTTATCCCGTGATTACTGAGCTATGCAGACTGCAAAGGTTACAGATTTGACCCTTGGTCATCTATGCTGAACTAGCGGTTATCAGCTGAGGCTGCAGTAGTGCCTCTACATTTGACCTTGGTGCTCCTGGATTAGGGAAGGGAATATCACCCAGGGTTCCAGCACCTGATCACTGCACAGTGATGCCTGTTCGTGGATGTCTGAGCAGGACTGCATTGGGCTTGACTTTGTTCTGAAATTGTCAATCATTTCAACTGTCTTTATTGCTCAACACATTTAAAATTAAAGTTACATTAGGCTTATGGTTTTCCTGTAGTATAAACACAATGAGGGACATAATATACAAGCAAACTATTGTAGATGTTGAAAATCTGAAATAAAAATAGAAAATGCTGGAAACACTCAGCAGGCCAGGCAGCATCTGTGGAGAAAGAAACAGAGTTTACGGCTGGAATTTTCTCCTGGGAGGCAGGGGCCTGCGAGGCGACTTTAACGGCAGGGCCTTATTTGCATGTGAGGCCTCGGATTCCCGCCCACAGCCAGCCAGATTGAGAGGCTGCCTGGCTGGCTGCGGGCGGGTCGACCTGCAGATGCGAGGGGTCGGTCTGGGGGAGGGATCACGGGAGGGGGTCGGCAATCAGAGATTGGCGGGGGGGGGGGGGGGGATCAAGGTGTCGTCAATCGGGGAGGGGGGGTTCAGCAGTCGGGGATCGCAGGAGGGGGATTGACCGGGGTGGGGGGGCGGAGGGCTAGGGCTAAGATTGACAGTGGAGAATTGATGGGCGGGGGTTGGAGGATTGGTGGGGGTGGGGAAAGAGGATCTGGGCCGGCCACCGGAGGATTGTGGCTGGCTTCAGCATCATCGTGGTGGGGCAGGGGGGAGCCCTCATGGTGGGGATCGTAGGCCTGGGAGGAGGATTGTGGCTGGCCTCAGCATCATCAGTGTGGAGGCCTGGGAAGGCGATCGGAGGCCTCATTGGAGGGGGGGGGGGGGTGTCTAGGGAGGGACCCTGGATCCAAGATACCTCCTGGATGCAGCAGTCCCTGCCTCAGTTTAACTGCCGGCGTGAAACCCGTCCACATACAGTTAAATTCAAAATGGAGGTGAAGAAAAAGGCTTCCAGCCTCATTACAATATTTAAGTTGACGTACCGCCACCTGGGAGCGGATTGGTCGCCCTCGTTAAAACCGGAAGTGGGCGGGATCAGGGCGGGAATCCCATTTTTAACAATTTAACTGTCTCCACGCTCCAAACCCACCTGTTTTTTAGGGGAAAATTCCGGCCTACGTTTCAGGTTTACGACCTTTCATCAGAACAGGAAGATGCTAGAGATGAACAGCATTTAAGCAAATACAGAGCCATGGAAAAGTAGGGTGGGGGGAAGGCAGGGAAAGGACAAAAGGGAAAGGTCTGTGGTAGGAGAGAAGGAGTGACTAAATGACAAAAGGGAACATAATATCCAGTTTACAGTACTTAATGACGAAGCCCATTTTGACTTCTTTTGAGAGTTAGGGGTATTCCTCAATTGTAAAAAGTCATTATCATCCAGTGCCAAGTCTTTAACTGTAATTTGTTAAAGAAAACAAAATGGTGGATTTTAGAAGTGGAGTGTTCTTTAAAAATTATCCATTTTAAATATGTTGATATCTTGCTATTTGCAAAATGCTCCAGTCAGTGTAAACCAACATAGCACACTCAATATTGTGTTGATCTCAAAGGATGTTTTAATGGCTAAAGAGGCTAGAGTTTACTGAAGCTTCAGCAAACGTCTTGGGAGCTGATACTTGCAGCAATGATGCAGATGTTAAACACTGATTTTAAGTGTATATGTTCAGTACTTTATGCAACTGATGTATATTTTATTTTGTGTTGCCTTCTATAGGCCTGTTAAAGCTAAGTTTCCAGTTTAAAATCTTCTAGACTATCGCAGAAATTTTCCCCGTATCCATTCATTTGATTTCCAACATTGAGTACTTTGTTTTAAAGTTTTTTTATCCCCAAAGAAAACTTGCTATGAGCTTAACTTGCCTGTTGCAATGAAATTGTAGTTGTGTATATTAAAAGCGTTAGGGGGCAGTAGAGCTCTTCAATTTGATTTTGTAATAAGGCCTCCACACCAAGCAGGATAACATAACATGAAATGTGATTCCTTGTGTTGTGATTTTTATTTCTCCAAGACTCTGGTAGTGAATAAAAACTGTATTCTTGGATAGATTTTTCAAAGGATATTTTTTCTGTCAAGGTAACTGTTGCAGAGGGAAAAAGTAGGATTTCAGAAGAAAATAAAATAGTGTCCTGTAAAGATCACCAGATTCAATACAATAATTAGATTCCAGTTATGTGGTTTTAAATCCAGTTTTTTTTGTTCTGTAATATTTCAGAACCATACATCCATCTGAAAATGAAAATGGAGGAATTCATGTTCTTGCTATTAGCTCATCTCATTACTAACAGGTTCAAAAACTTAGTTTGCACCATGCTTGTGAAGTAATTCATTGAGACTTCAGATTCTTGTTGGTAAATTGATTGATTGGGATGTACCTATCTGTGTTAACTTATTTCAGTGACTTTTAACTTGATTGTCTTGTGGATTACAGAAATACCTATTTTGTGGTTCTGAAGTCTATGCACTTATTTCTTTCTGCCCCAGATGATATTGAAGGCCTCCCATTACCACCCACTTTTGCCTTGCACCATTATCCCTTTTGTCATTTAATCACTCCTGCTTTCTACCCTATCACAGATCTTGCCTTTTGTTCTCCTCTTACGCCGCCCCCTCCCGCCAGTCCTTTCCCTGCTTCTGTACCTGCTTAAACTGTTACATCTCTAACATTTTCCAGTTCTGATGAAGGTCATTGACCTGAAACATTAACTCTCTTTCTCTCTCTCTCCACAGATGGTGCCAGACCTGCTGAGTATTTCCAGCATTTTCTCTTTTTATTTTATATTATAGAAACATAGAATCTAGGAGCAGGAGTAGGCCATTCGGCCCGTCGAGCCTGCTCCGCCATTTAATACGATCATGGCTGATCATCCAAATCCAGTACCCTGTCCCTGCTTTAATCCCCACAGTACATATATCCCACCCTATCCCCGTAACCCCACGTATTTAATTCCCCCTAACATATCCCATCCTATCCCCATAACCCCACATATTTAATCCCCCCTAACACTAAGGGTCAATTTACCATAGCCAAATCAACCTAACCCACACATTTTTGGACTGTGGGAGGAAACCGGAGCACCCGGAGGAAACCCACGCAGACACGGGGAGAATGTGCAAACTCCACACAGACAGTCACCCGAGGTCAGATTCGAACCCGGGTCTCTGGCGCTGTGAGGCACCAGTGCTAACCACTATGCCACCGTGTTGCCCATATTGAAGGCTTGCCTTGAACAAAATCCCTACAAATAATCTAAAAATGCGTCTTCATGCTCTATTTGTCTTGTCTAACTTTATTGCTCCATTTTATTTGTCTTTTGTACCTACTTTATTCTTCCCCCTCCTTTTCTCCTTCCTCTCCATCTACTGCTACCGTGCATCCTTTTCCTGCTTGAATGACTGACTGACTGGTCTGAGCATTGTATTTTCTATGACTAGTTTGAGCATTGTTTCCTCTATAGCTGGGATCAATAATGCTCCATGATCAGCCAACAAGAGGGAGCAATTAACTGGTCAAATTTGTTCATGAAGGGTGGGTGCAAACTTGCAATCCTCTTAATTTGTGGAACAGCTCTCTGCCACAGGAGTTAATGGGCTGCCTCTACTTGGAATGATTTCTGGCAGCTTCCTCTATTTATTCTTTCTCATTTCTCTCCTCCAAAACTTTGTCTGCTGTTTCATAGAGAAGCTACCAGTATCTTTCATTTGTTTTTATTTTTAATGAAGAAGCTTGCGATATATCCAACAATCGAAGATAAACAGACCCAATGTTCATAGACAAAAACGTGGTGACCCAAATGAAATTAAATACACATACAACTGTATGTTACTTGTGTAGAACTCTTACTAAAAGGTATAACTGTGCACTAAAAATACAACTTAAACGGAAGCTAAGCAGTTCAAGTATTGAACCTTCTTTGCGCAAGATTTCCTATTCCAATGAGAGTTATTTCTGTTCAATATTGGCAAATAATTTATTGATGCATTGAGAAAACCAGTTGAAATTAAAAAATATATTGTCTTGAGAATTCCACAAAGGACAGTAAATAATAGGAAATGAAAATAAGTGGTGAGGTTTCTTTTCTTCAATACAAATATTGAACTTGAACAGCTACTTCTATCTCTAATTCAGTATCAGACTATCTCAACCAATCTCATTCTTGCAACTGCTTTTTTTCTGGCCTGTTCCAACATTGAACTTGACAGTATGATCAAGGCTAGTGTGCCCAAAGCAAGTAAAATGTCACTTGCAGAATAATATAAGCATGCATGTTAAATTAAACCTGTTTATACCATAATCTTTTTATGAAGAAAATACAAATTAAATTAAAAATCAATGTTTAATGATTGAACAAGATTGTGAATGATGATGCAGTTCTGATTGGCACATGTTGAGATATCCTGCGGACCGACTGAGATATGCCAGCTTGAGGAATTGGAGTTGAACACTGGTTAGAACTGAGTAACAGGACTTCAACTCCCAAGTCTTGTGTGAGCTGTATAAAGCCCCTATTCATTACTACCTAACAAATCCAGTAGACCGAGTACGCAATTGCTTATTTTATTCTATATAAATAGTACCATTAATATATAATGTTCCAGTTCGAAACAGGAGCTTTTGGGGAGGTAAAAGGTATTGCATTTTTAGTAGGGATATTTGGGCGCATTTCCTTTTCTTTTTTCCACTCTAACTTTATCACCTTTGTGCACTTGCCTTCATACTTCCATCGAGAAGCATGTGCACACTCTGCTTGCAGGCTGCTGTCAGTGTTCCACGCAGCTGGCTACCTGGAGGTGTCTGAGACTGCCATGTGTGGCTTTCTTCTGATATTTCCCTCCCCTACTTGGAGTTGCTGTAGCTTTTAATCAGGCTGTGTTTCATTTGACTCTAATTGGGAATTGAGCAGAGTAGGATGGGCAAACCTGCATCCACCCTTGCTTTATGTTGCTTGACTATTGATTTCTTTTGAAAAGTGGATTCTCTTGTTTTTTGATGAGAAAGAACGTGCTGCTCTGTTAAAGGGCATTTTTTCTTGGGGGCGGTTTAAATTATAGATTTGTTAAATATTAAAACCGTTTGCATCACATCTGTTCTATGTTGCTTAAAAATAGCTCATTACTTCTGCTGTTAAAGATTTTCAGAATCTCTTTTTTTACATGAAGATAAGCAGTTGTACAGCAGTTTTACTGCAGCTCTCCTGCAGCGTGCTTTGAGGAGAAAAATCTAGTGCTAAGTCACCACCCTCTGAATAACTGATCGTGTTGGATAAACTTCTGGCAAAACATTTAACTATTTTAATATTTTGATCATGTAATGCTACTTTAACTTTGTTACTAAAGATGCTGTTTAGCATTATGCATAATTTAGTTCCTGTTTTGGGACAATATTACATGATGTATTTATTGCAACTGTACAAAATGGTTGAGGGCTATATGAAATGAATTTCCATTCAGTGTGCTATGAATGAATTTATCTTCAAAGTATTGTCAGTTACTGTAATGACATAGCCCAATATTGCACAGACAGTTGGATATCCCTGCCTAATCATTATGTAGTATATTAGATTTTTTTTAAAAAAGTAACCATATCTTGTATTCACCTCAGAAGCAGATTGCACCATAATATTGTGACTGACTAGCTTTATAGTCCCTCTTTTTTATTAATAAATTTATATTGGGTTAATTATATTTGCTTGTTGCTAGACGTACTGTACCTATTACGGTTTTTCAAGTTTAACGATGCCCATACTTTGTGACAGCTGATAAAGAATTAATTTCCATTTAAAATTCCCTTCCTAGCTGAATCTATTAGAGCGTGATATGGAAATGTTATTTTCTGCATGTTCTCTAAGGCTATAGTCAGATGTCATTTTTACTTTGCTATCTTAATGGAAGTAATCTCAGCCCTGCTGGGTTCTTTGACATTTTTTTGAATCGAATCATTGCTTTTACTGATCAAGCAAGCACTTGGATGAAAATGGGCAGCCTTTTCTCTATTATGATAATATGAGTTGAAGGAAATGCTTGAAGTTAGCATTTGACAGTAAATAAAAAGCTGCTGTATAGAAATCCATGTATAACTTGCAGTATCCAGATGATGGCTAAAATTCAGTACTTCATGATACAGTTTCGCAAAGAAAATGTAGGGGGGGGGGGGGGATATATTTTTTGCAAATGTTGGTAGCTGTTTCCCTGAACTAAAGAAACTGGAGATAAAAATGCTATAATACTGTGCATGGATCAATTGTGAATCAGCGTGATGAATAAATTGCAGACATGATGGGAATTTTTGCCCTTAAAATGTATTTAGTGCACTGGGTCAAATAATGTGATTTACTGCAATATGAGAGCACTACAATTGGTACCTTAATGCTTCTAAATGTAGAGAAAAAAAATCCCAGTATCGCTTTGGAGCTCCTTGGATCACATATTGGGGATATTGTGCATCCTTAGCCCATGATTTTCCATCCAGAATTATTTTTCAAGCACTTTCTATGAAGAAGAATATGGTAATGGCATTAACCCAGCAACTGCTTAAAAAATACTTAGTACCAATACACATTTCATGGATCACTTCCTTATTTCACAGTGAAATTAGTGATGAAAAGGAGCTGGTATTGAATAGGTACATACTCTTGTTCCTTCCAGCAGCCTGGAATTGATTAGGCCCATTGATTGTGAAATTGTTGTCCCTGAACTTGTGCCAGATCTGATAGTCTCAGAAAGTGCAATGAAGCAGCCCAAGC
Organism: Squalus acanthias; assembly: GCA_030390025.1. Taxonomy (NCBI): domain Eukaryota; kingdom Metazoa; phylum Chordata; class Chondrichthyes; order Squaliformes; family Squalidae; genus Squalus; species Squalus acanthias. The sequence goes on along the minus strand of CM059425.1, from coordinate 112,490,173 downwards.
CATTAATTAAACACTGACTTGAGAGAAATCTTAAGTCAGTTCTGTCAATTGCTTGCCTGAAATAGAATGTAATGTGGTTTGTTGAAAGTACTTGCAGTAGATGCTCCTGAAATTGCTAAAATATTAGGTATAATGGGAGGCAGTCCATTTATAAAAAATAAATAAATAAATAAATATGCAGTCTGCTTTCAAGTAAGTAGTTTATAATACGTGGTTTCATGTGTCCCTGAAAGGGCTGTCATCAGTTGAGTTTTTGGAGTAAAAAAGGGGTAGGGTGAGCACTACAAATCTGAAGGCCTGAAGTGAAGCTTCAGTGAAGATTGGCCTGTACTAGTTTAAATGTTAACTAATTTTAGCCTATATTATGGTCTCGTTTATCCACGACTGAGGTAAAAAAAAAAAATAACTGGTCTATAATAATCTGGCTAGAACAGAGTTGTAACATTTGCCATCCTCTGCTTCTTTAGCACAATTCCCATTTTTGGAAAATTATTGTTAGTGCTTCGACTTTCTCTTCCTCCACTTGTTTAATATTGTTTTGTTTTGAATATTTATCTCCAGTAGCAGTTCTTCCACATCTTCTTTACCTTCCTCTGTTTAAAATAATTTGAGAAGATACTTAAGTATCTCAACCGTTCCCTCATTCTCAAATGCATGGAGGCTGTCTTCATATCTATGGCCCACTCCATCTTTGATCATCCTTGTACTTATGTGCTTATAAAAGGTCTGTATATTGCTCTTTTTTTATGTTGACATTAATCTTCATCTGTACTCCACCTTGGCTTTCCTAATCGTTTTGCTCTCCTTCCAAATTTTGTTTTCTTGAATAATATTCTCCTTCAACTGCTATCTTAGCCTTCAATTTTTGCTCAAATTTCTATCCATGGAATTTCAACCTTTCACGCATCTATCCTCTTTAGTCCTGGTCAGCATGTGTTAACTTGCAGCTGATCCAGCTCTTATTTAAATATCTCCTACTGCTGGCCTGCAGTGCCATCTGATTTTTCAGACTTAATTGTTAGGAATTAAGATATTCTGTGTCATTCTCTTGTTTTTGTTTATAATCAGCATAGGAAATGTATAAAAAATTGTCTTTGAACATGCTATATGAAAGTAAAAATTGATGATTTCAGTCAAGTCTTTTAGCATTGAAATGGTTCTAGAACATGGAACGGTTGCAATTTCATGCAATTGATTTAAAAAAAATTATTCACCAGTATGAAGTATCATTTGAGATTAATAAATGTATATAAGTGTACACACAGAATAAAACCGTAAAGTTATATGTTACTTACTTGTCTGTTTAGTGATGTATGTGCCAAACTTTTCAAAGCAACTAAGCTGTAGTCAGTGGCTTGGTTTAGATTGGGTTGTTTTAGGGATCTTTTGTTGCCTTTCTTGATACAAGTACTTTGTGCAGGACCTTGAGTTGGCAGCTAACATGCTTCATGGTATGTTGTTGTGCCATTTCGCTTGGTTATCACTTTCCATCTTGCCTTAGGAGTTGCCACAACAGTTGGTTCAGTATCCTTTTGATTGGGTATAAGGCTGTTTTTGTTGGCCAGATAGTGTTGCTGGAAATATCTAAATCTGATCTACACAAAGTTAAGAATATGGCAGGCGTGGGGCAATACATTGAAAGTGACATCTAGATCTACTTTTGCTCCAGATTTCGCCCAGGTCTACAGTCCTTTTGAGGAGGGCAGGAGTTTGAACACCTTATCTCAAGTGAGCTCAATGCACTAAACTGGGTGTCTTTTCCAGGGTCTTGCATCATGCGTAAAATTGAGGATCCAACTGCTCTACAGTGGCTGTCATTTATTTTATTCTTTCATGGGATATGGGCGTCGCTGGCAAGGCCAGCATTTGTTGCCCATCCCTAGTTGCCCTTGAGAAGTTGGTGGCGAGCTCATTTCTTGAACCGCTGCAGTCTGTGTGGTGAAGGTACTCCCACAGTGCTGTTAGGGAGGGAGTTCCAGGATTTTGACCCAGCGACAATGAAGGAACAGCGATATATTTCCAAGTCAGGATGGTGTGTGACTTGGAGGGGAACTTGGAGGTGGTGGTGTTCCCATGCGCCTGCTGCCCTTGTCCTTCTAGGTGGTAGAGTTCGCAGGTTTGGGAGATGCTGCCGAAGAAGCCTTGGCGAGTTGCTGCAGTGCATCTTGTGGATGGTACACACTGCAGCCATGGTGCACCAGTGGTGGAGGGAGTGAATGTTTAAGGTGGTGGATGGGGTGCCAAATCAAGCGGGCTGCTTTGTCCTGGATGGTGTCGAGCTTCATGAGTGTTGTTGGAGCTGCACTCAGCCTGGCAGGTGGAGAGTATTCCATCACACTCCTTACTTGTGCCTTGTAGATGGTGGAAAGACTTTGAGGAGTCAGGAGGTGCGACACTCGCCTCAGAATACCCAGCCTCTGACCTGCTCTTGTAGCCACTGTATTTATGTGGCTGGTCCATTTATGTTTCTGATCAGTGGTGAGCTCCAGGATGTTGATGGTGGTGGATTCGGCGATGGCAATGCTGTTGAATGTCAAGGGGCGGGGTTAGACTCTCTGTTCTTGGAGATAGTCATTGCCTGGCACTTGTGTGGCGTGAATGTTACTTGCCATTTATCAGTCCAAGCCTGAATGTTGTCCAAGTCTTGCTGCATGCGGGCACGGACTGCTTCATTATTTGAGGAGTTGCGAATGGAACTGAACACTGTGCAATCATCAGCGAACAGCCCCACTTCTGACCCTATGATGGAGGGAAGGTCATTGATGAAGCAGCTGAAGATGGTTGGAGGAATTCCTGCAGCGATGTCCTGCGGCTGAGGTGATTGGCCTGCAACATCCACAACCATCTTCCTTTCCGAGGTGTACGTAATCAGTACAGACTTCTTCCTTTTGTTTTTTTCCCAGGCGATCAGAATCTTTATAAAGTGCCTTTTATTAGTCAGTGCATACCCACATCTACTCTATTTTCATGTGTATTCTTATCTAGCTGTCCTAGCTTCGAGTCCGGGATCTGCCAAGCATTCAGGCAAATAATTTGTATCTTCTGGCAGCTGCGATTTTAGTGTATTACAAGAAGTTGCTGCTAGATCCCCTGCAGAACCTTCTTTTTTCAAGGGCGCAGTTTTGCATTGTTGGACTTGGATGGTTCCTGCCTAGGGCATACGTAGTTCTCCAGGACTCGATATCCTGCTGGGATTCACTTGACTCACCCAGCTTTACCTAGTAGTTACCAGTGCACCTCTGTTCTTGAGACTCCTTCAATTAAATTTGTTCATGCAGTGGTTTCCCTCACAGATCCCTTGTTCTATCTGGTTCATGTGAATAGGGTATCTGCGTTGGATCTTTAGTGATGGGCACAGGGCAGTAATTTCTTTAGGAGTTCTCTTTCGGGCACCTCCTCCCCAATTCACAATAGTGACAGATGCATCCCTACTGGATGTGGTCATCTCCAACACAAACATGTGCATAGAAAGTGGGCTTTTGTACAGTTTATATAGCACTTTAGTTAGTCTCCTTAGTATACTGGCATTGTAGCATCTTCTATCACTAATTCAGGAAATGTCTGCATTTGGACAGACAATGCCTCAGTAGTTCATTAAATCAAAAGCAGAGAGACCCACTTCTGTGTACTATATTGAGCTGCATTGTGGTGGCTGGCCCAAGGAATACTCTTTTCCATACACAGTAGAAGATTGAACCTCTGTTGAATACAAGAATAATCTGCACCTGGAGATGGCTGGAGATTGACCTATTAGCATACCCAGATAATCATCAGCTCTCTTGGTTTTGCTCCAGGATACAAAGCACACCCACAACAACAACAACTTGTATCTATATGGCGCCTTTATCGTAATAAAACATCCCAACATTGATGTATGGCAGTCTGTTTCTTTTTTCCTGGAGATGAAAGGTTCTGTGTGCATTTCTTCCCTTTCTCCTGATTCTCTAGATGCTGCAGAAGACACACGTAGACTGGATGAAACCCATTCTGGTCATCCTGCATTTGTTCCATCATCTGTTCTGTGTTAGTGGGAATGAAGAGAGCCATAATTCTTCTATCCTGCAGCTGGGATCTGCAATCTTGGGAGGAATATTGTCGGTGTCAGATTCTGCATTCAAAACTGGGATAGTTTTGGCTGATGTGGCTATGGTACAATGCCAACGTCCAGATCAATGTCTTCTCTCATTGGCTCAATGATTGCACTTTCACCTCTAAAGTGAGAAGGTCGTCAGTGCAAGTCCCACTCCAGAAACTTGAGCACATAATCCAGGCTGACACTTCTTCAGTGCAGTACTGAGGTAGGGTTTCACTATGGGAGATACTGTCTTTTGAGACATTAAACTGAGCAACTGTGTGCACTACCAAGTAGACTTAAAGATCCTTAAAAGACCATAACCTCTGCCCCTATCCTTTTTTTTTCATTTTTTTCTCTCTCTCACATGGCAGCTGTCGATTATTCTGCCATTGCCATTTACACTTCATCTAGAGCCATCTTTTGTTTCTTAACTTGTCCCATTACCATCTCCTTTTGCCTTGTACTACAACATCCCTTTTGTTTCTTAATCTCTCCTGCCTTCCATCCTATCAGACCTTCCCTTTTGTTCTTTCCTCCCTTTTGTTCTTTCCTCCCCATCCCCCCTTTCCCTGCCCCTACACTTGCTTAAAAACCTGTTCCATCTCCAGCTTTTTGCACTTCTGACGAAGGGTCATCGACCTGAAACGTTAACTCTGTTTCTCTCTCCACAGCTGCTGCCTGACCTGCTGAGTGTTTCCAGCATTTTCTGTTTTTATTTCAGATTTCCAGCATCTGCAGTATTTTGCTTTAGTGTTAAAAGATCCTATGACTGTTTGAGTAAGAGCAGGGGAGTTCTCCCAGGTCTCCTTGCTAATATTTATCACTCAACCAACATTACAAAAAACAGATTATCTAGTTATTCAACTAATGCTGTTTGTGGGACCTTGCAAATTGGCTGACACCTTTCAATACATGACTATGTTGATAAAGCGCTATAAAGCGCTTTGGGACATCCTGAGGTTCCCCTCCTCTCTCTCCCTCTCCTCCTCTCTCTCCCTCTCCTCCTCTCTCTCCCTCTCCTCCTCTCTCTCCCCCTTCTCTCCTTTCCCCTCCTCTCCTTCTTCCTCGCCCTGCTCCTCTCCTTCGTCTTCCGCCCCGCTCCCCACTCCTGATGAAATACGTTAGGAAAAAAAAAAGTGATTTTATCAGAACTAATCCAGATTGCATAATTTTCTATGGTACCGGTGGGTTGCTATTATTTAAAGGAGAATGATAACTCTGCAAGGCAGGTAGTCTCACTTTTGATGTTATGATTGTCTCATTTATCAGTATGCAAAAGGTTTCTCTTGACTTTTATTTGCAAGGCAGTTATATGGAATAATTGGCATGCCTTACAAGCATTATTGTGTTGGTCTGACAGGTAGTGAGTACTTATGTGCTCCAAGCTGATCTCAAAATTAGATGATTGAACTACCAATGTCTGTTGTAATACTATTTTTTGGTAAGATTTATTTGTGTGTAGAAAATGAATGATACAGGAAGAATTTCAAAGAGCGAACAGGAATGACTGGTGTGGGAAGTATTTTACAGGATTCTCTTGAACTTGGGGTTACGGCACATTGTTGGTCACTGTAGATAGAGCTGACATACAGCATGCTAATCTTGGTGCTTGATAATTACAATGTGTGCCAGTTGTGGAAAAATGTTCGTCTTCAGCACTGACATCATTCATCTTGAGCAGAAAAATTAGCCCCATCCCCCACGAAAAAAGCTCAAAGCCATCAGACTTCATTTGCCCATCATTTAAAACCAGGAAATAAATGGAGTGATGTCAGGTGTGTCATCATCTAAGGACATGGTTGCTGAATGTCTGACCATTTGCAAAACAAAATTTGCTTGTAGTGTCCTGCTGTGCATATTTTTCTGAACTTTTTACTGCAAATGAATTTTCAGTATGTGGTTTAAAATTGGTTTAATTGTGCGTTAAAGATTTGAAAAGATATTGATCTAGTTGAGTGTAATGCTGTTCAGAAGAGATGAGAAGAATGTACAGGAATTGGATTTACTGTTGGGAATACGTTTGAAGAATTAATAGAAAGAAAGAACTTGTATTTTTATAGCACCGATCATGATCTCAGGACGTCACAAAAACAACAACTTCACAGCCAATGAATTACTTCAAGTGTAGTTAACTTGTAATGTAGGGGCGTTAAGAAACTACTGTAGTGCTGCATTGGAAGTTTCTTTTAAGGTCATTATGAAAGACAGATCTGTCATTGTTTGCTTTAAAAGTGTTGGAGAAGGTTTAATGTACCAGCACATAAAAATATTAAAGGGTCTTTGTGGCCAACCTTTTTTTACTTGCAAACAGATGATACTCTGACATTGAACCAAGTATATCACTTTCACTTGATGAATGATACCCAATTATTCTGGTTCTAATCTATCCTGTTCCTCCCAGAAAACTGCCAAATAATTTACATGAAGCCCTTGTATACGGCTGTATGAGACTTTTTCTTTAAAAGACGTCACTGTATCAAATCTGCGCACTTAAATTATAATGTCCTTGATTGACATTTAAATTTCACAAAAATTGCATTTTCATTGCGCAAAAATATTCTAATGTTATCCGTTCTTTAGCTTTAAGCGATTTAGATGTCAAGGTCAAAGAATAAATTTGCATACCATTGAAATTTATCTTGTTTTGGGCTTCCTATAGAAGAGTAATAATTGAATAGCTTAATGGCTAGAATGTTAATGGAAGGTAAAGGCATAACAATCAAATCTTGCTAAATGTTATTTTTTTCCACAAAGTCAGCATGGTAGCTGGCAGTCAGTTGGAACTTTAATTTCTTTGCATCATTTGGCAGAAAACAATTTTTGTTGTTAACGACAGAACTAGGATTGTGTTGGGAATTCAAATACAGAAATCGTATTAAATTCCTGTCTTTACAAGCAAATTTTCTTCACTGTCCTTATGAAGTACATTTAGTAAATTGTATTTATGTTTAACAGACTCAATCTTATTTTAAATGTTGAGTGCTGTTTAAATGTTTGACAGTTTATCAATGCATATACACAGAATATGTGTAAATTATCTTTAAGTGAAGTATCTACATTGTAAAACTGAATGAAGACAGTAGAACCTCAAGTAGTGGTTGGATGTTTGACAAATGTTAAATGTTTAGTAATTTTCCATTTTTTAAATCTTTCAACGGTCACACAATGACGATAGAGTAATTTTTTTGGAGTATGACTGTTGATTTTTTTGGTTGCTAAGAACACTGCTCTCCAACACCATTTAAATTTTGGTCAAGCTAGTAATGTTATACCCTATATTGTGGGGAAAAATCAAAAAGAATGTTGTAGGTAATTGGATTGCCATTATTCACGGGCGATATCTTTTAATCCAAGGATATTTCGCTGAGTCACTGTTCTGGACATGTTTAGTTCCCCCTCTTCTACCTCTCCACCCCCTCCCTTTTTGGTTCCTCCTTCTTTCCTGAAGATGCTGACCTTTGCTTGGAATATGGTTCCATGGGTGATGGCAGGCCTTGGTACCTCCCCAAATAGTCATTATTAATGCTTGAGTTTAGAAGGTGATTGTTGTCAGGGTATTCGACCACGGAGGGTATGCCACCGATCCCAATCCTGTATTCACCTGACATGGACTTCTGAGGAGGAGTCATTGTATAGTGATCAGAAACAGGGAACTCTGGAGGAGTTTTTCCTTCTGTAGCCCAGGAGTGCTGAGGCCAATTGAAGCACCTCAGGCATTATTAGTTATAATTACTAGTAGACATTTAGGTCCTAAGCTATGATAAGCACTTATTTCTTTAATCTATGAGTGGCATGGGGGCTGTGTCTTATATTAGCTATGTCACAAATGGTTCATTTTCCATTATTCAGTGTTATGATCTTCATTTTGTTTATTCCAGATATCACATTGTTGTATTTTCTAAGAGAATATTTGCTGCTTATTCCCATTTTAAAGTCTTGTAATGAACTGTATTTTATGGTGGTTAACGTTATTAGTCCTGACGCTGTTGTGAGATCAATCTGTGATTGTGGGTCCTTCCATTTACCATTAGAAACCATAATATTAAACCAGAATGGAAATTAGTGGGGAAGAAGATAGGTTTGCCCTCAAATTATATCAAAAAGATGTAAGAAGAAGAATGAGCTAGGCAACAGAAAGGAGGAAGGAAAGTGAATAATTGGTGGTTTCTACAGATAATGGTAAATATAATTGTCAGCCAATGGGCTCAGGAGCTGGACATACACAGCATAATTGCGAAACAAATACACCTGTTGGACAGGACCTGTAAACCACTGTTGTAAACCTTTCACCTATAGTATAAAAATATTCATATTGTCCATATGCGATACATTACATATGGGGCACATTTACAACGCATAACTTGGATGGAATGATGTGTGGAAGTCAGTTCTCGGCCAGGCATTCCAAAGAAGTTATAAATATGGTTGTAAAATCCCACGTACCAGGGAGGAGTTACTTTCCAATTTGTATAATCTGAAAAGCAAAGCAACTAACAAGTTTGCAAATAACACCAATGGACGTGTTCCTGCTTTTTTTTTGCATTTTCATTGCCTCCAATCTGCATTGATACCGATGCTTCCTACTGTAATATGTAGGAGGAGCAGAAAGGATTGATATTACTATGTCCCTAGGGAAATATCATGGGATGAACAGGCTTCCTCTCTTCCCTGACTTCATGAGTGGATTCCTTAAATATTCAGCCGCAAGTTATCCTACGAGTTGCATTGATTTGATGCAAAGATTACACATACTACAACTTTATTGCTGTCTGGATTTTTCTGGCTGTTCCTCAATGTCCTTGAGTACCTTTGATTGTCATTATAAACTGGTTAATTAAAATGAGAAAATTATATGGAGCGTGAAACTTATACTGCCTGTTTGATTAAGAGCAGGATTATTGTTCTCTACCAAGCCTCAGGAGGCGAAATGCTTTGGTTCAGGTGGAGGCCCCAGTTTCCATTCAGCCAACATCAACAAGCAGCTGCAGTAAAGAGAATGGAAAATTAGCATCTTTTTGCCTTTGTGGTTGCCGATCTGGAATAGATTATCATTAGTTTGGTAATAGCCGGGTACTGCTCTGTGCATCTTCTCCAGAAAATCATACTCTCTCCAGTGCTTGCCTGCTTTAAGTTCCTCTGATGGGCCTGCAGATTCTCCCAAATTGCCTGGCTTCACTTGTTAATACATTCCTTTCCACCATCTACAAGGCACAAGTAAGGAGTGTGATGGAATACTCTTCACTTGCCTGGATGAGTGCAGCTGCAACAACACTCAAGAAGCTCAACACCATCCAGGACAAAGCAGCCCGCTTGATTGGCACCCCATCCACCACCTTAAACATTCACTCCCTCCACCACCAGTGTACCGTGGCTGCAGTGTATACCATCTACAAGATGCACTGCAGCAACTTGCCAAGGCTTCTTCGGCAGAACCTCCCAAACCCGGGACCTCTTCCACCTAGAAGGACAAGGGCAGCAGGCGCATGGGTCACCACCACCTCCAAGTTCTCCTCCAAGTCACACACCATCCTGACTTAACATAGAAACATAGAAGATAGGAGCAGGAGTAGGCCATTCAGCCCCTCGAGCCTGCTCTGCCATTCAATGAGATCATGGCTGATCATCCAAATTCAGTACCCTGTCCCTGCCTTCTCTCCATATCCCTTGATCCCTTTAGTTTTAAGAAATATATCTAACTCCTTCTTGAATATATTTAATGAATTGGCCTCTACTGCCTTCTGTGGTAGAGAATTCCACAGGTTCACCACTCTCTGGGTGAAGAAATTCCTCCTCATCTCAGTCCTAAATGGCTTACCCCTTATCCTTAGACTGTGACCCCTGGTTCTGGACTCCCCGGCCATCGGGAACATCCTTCCTGCATCTAGTCCTGTTAGAATTTTATAAGTTTCAATGAGATCCCCTCTCATTCTTCTAAACTCCAGTGAGTATAAGCCCAATCGACCCAATCTCTCCTCATACGCCATTCCTGCCAACCCGGGTATCATCCTGGTGAATCTTCGCTGCACTCCCTCCATGGCAAGAACATCCTTCCTCAGATAAGGTGACCAAAACTGCACACAATACTCAAGGTGTGGTCTCACCAAGGCCCTGTACAACTGCAGCAAGACATCCTTGTTCCTGTACTCGAACCCTTTCGCTACGAAGGCCAACATACCATTTGCCTTCTTAACCGCCTGCTGCACCTGCATGCTTACCTTCAGCGATTGGTGCACAAGGACACCCAGGTCTCGTTGCACTTCCCCTTCTCCCAATCTATTGCCATTCAGATAATAATCTGCCTTCCTGTTTTTGACACCAAAGTGGATAACCTTGCATTTATCCACATTATATTGCATCTGCCATGCTTCTGCCCAATCACCCAACCTGTCCAAATCATACTGGAGTTTCTCGGCATCCTCCTCACGGCACACACTCCCACCCAGCTTTGTGTCGGCTGCAAACTTGGAGATATTACATCCAATTCCATCGTCCAGATCATTAATATATATGGTGAATAGCTGGGGTCCTAGGACCGATCCCTGCGGTACCCCACTAGTCACCGCCTGCCACTCGGAAAAAGACCCATTTATTCCAACTCTTTGCTTTCTGTCTGCCAACCAGTTCTCTATCCAAGTCAATACCTTGCCCCCAATCCCATGTGCCTTAACTTTACACGCTAATCTCTTATGCGGGACCTTATCGAAAGCCTTCTGAAAGTCCAAATACACCACATCCACTGGTTCTCCCTTATCCATTTTACCAGTTACATCCTCAAAAAATTCCAGTAGATTAGTCAAGCACGATTTGCCTTTTGTAAATCCATGTTGACTTTGTCCGATCCTGTCACTGACTTAGAAGTATATCACCGATCCTTCATCGTTGCTGGGTCAAAATCCTGGAACTCCCTACCTAACAGCGCTGTGGGAGTACCTTCACCACACGGACTGCAGCGGTTCAAGAAGGCGGCCCACCACCACCTTCTCGAGGGCAGCTAGGGATGGGCAATAAATGCTGGCCTTGCCAGCGACGCCCACATCCCATAAACTTAAAAAAAAAATTCCAAAAAAATCTCTGCTACATCTGAGTGAAGACAATTTTTCCTTCATTTAAAATGTTGAGTTGGACAAACATGCTTGCATGACTGGACAGTTTTGTTTGCTTGCGTTTATAAGCCTAGGCTTTCTGACTCCATTCTGCTGGTTTTCTGGGAGCTAGGGCAGAGGGGGAGGTGCTCTGCCACATCCCTGCCTTCCCACCAAGACTTTTTTCCAGAGCTCAGACCTGCCAGTGTGTAATGCATCTGCTCATATATGGGCAAATGCATGCAAATCAAATGTTAATGGGAGTAAGGCGGCTTCAATTGAAGAAGGGTCTGTGCAGGGGCTCTCAAAGTTTGGCAATGCTCAGGCCCCATCAGCAAAAGTAGAAATTCTAAGCAGAAATTCCTGCAGCAGCAAGCCCCCAAGCTCATCACTCCCACTTTGGCAAAATTTCCTGGCTGATGCTGGGGAGCCTGATTCCCACCCATAAATTATCATGGGGCCAAAATACAGCTGGCAACTCCGGGGCAGACGAAAGTCCTGCTCTTCTGAAGATCTCCCTAATTGGAAAGCCTAGGCCATGGAGTCCAAAGAGAGAGACATGACCATGTGTTACCAAACATAATTTCAGTTGTCTCCTCTTAGGTGACCAGTGTAAGTTACGACTCAGGCAAATTAATTAAAAAGTTATACGTTTTATATATCTATATCTATCTATATCTATATCTATCCTGGGTTATAATTTCCTTTATGCACTCTGTGCATTTTTGGGAGACTGAGCAGATCCATTTAACCTTTCAACATATCATATCTTGGTACTGGTGGACCAGAATTGCTGGTGTTGTGCGTATTCTATATTTTTTGGGTTAGTAATTTGCTTCCAAAAATACTTACTTTAACCCCAAGTGCCGCAAATGTTCACTTACAATTAAACGTTTGCTGAATAGCAATACGTGATACTTTATGGCCATCTGATATTTGATTAACATAAATATTTTGCAGTAACAGTCAGCTGCATTAGTAGTGATTGGGGTGCTGTTAAGTTTTGAAAAGCAGCGGCAGAACTAGTGATGCAGAAACATCAGTTAGTGCAGTGAAAAGGGATTTTTCACTTAATAAATATTGACATTTTTCTCTGACTCCAAAGATGCTGTTCTGAAAGGAAGAGTTGGGGGTGGTTAAATTGTTGTAGAGCAAATTAAATTTCAGCTAAACCCTTTCAGAACTGAAAAATAAGATTGCTGTTCTATTTTCTTCAGGAACAATAATCCGACTGAATTTGGACATCTGATGCTAACCTTTTTCAAGATGCTAAAAGGACAATTAACTGATTATCCTACCATAGCGAAGGGTGTATACTTTATTAATGTTTCCTCCAAACATTGTCGGTCCTGACCCATATGAACATTTAAATGGGGAAATATTGCAGCTGCCCCATTACATTTTCTTGAGTGATTAATGTTCATAGGTTGACTTCTATGCTACCGGCCCTTTGCTGTTGACCTTACTATGACAGTCTTGCCAGTCCTTTTGGTATTTCTTCTGTTATCAGTGTTGGTTGGCGTTTACAATAATGTTCAGAAAGGTTTAGCAGTAGATTGAGGCACTATATTGACTGCATCTGAGCTCATTTTATCAATTTTTTTCACCACAAAGTTCAAAGTTTTATCTACAGGAAACTCTTTATTAACCGGCACCCAAATATCCGGAAATCTCTCTTAACCGGCAAAATTCTTGAGTAGGTAACCGGGGTTTTCCTTCATCTCTCGTTTAAAATTAACTTAAAAAACCCCCCCGAGGCGTTTGCCTTGTATCGGAGCGTGTAGATTGGGAGGGGAATGTGCAGCCCGGGTAGGCAGCGGACACGACAGATGGTCAGCTGGCGGTCCCCGGGGCGACGGAGCTCCGAATGCAGGCGCATGTCAATGTGTACGGGGCTCTCGTACGTTGGGAGATATAACTCTCCGTTATCCGGACTTTTTGATTAACCGGCACCACACCGGTCCCATCGGTGCCGGTTAATAGAGTTTCCTGTACTTTAAAACTTTTTACATAATGCATAGATTGTGAGAAGACTTTTCCTGTTGCTGAGAATCTCATTTTTCTGCCTACCCAAACTTCCTGTTTTCTTTGTAAATAATTGTCCATTGAGCTAATTGTGATTATCTGTGTTGCTGATTGTGAATTGATTTCCAATTAAAAGTGAAGTACTATTTGAATAAGCACATACACTTGAAAATTATATCACTGGATGATGTATCATTTACCGTAACACAAATCTTGATCCAAGCACGGTGTTTATTGGTAAGCTGGTTACGCATTTGTCAGAATTCAGCTGTGAAAACTGCAGAAAAGTGGTAGACTAAACTTCCTTAGTTCATAAACGATGGAAATAGAGCTCAGTTAAACTGTGGAGCTATTCACATTAATTGCCTAATTTCCTCTTTGTAATTTCATATCTGCTACTTGACCACAGGATAATCTCTGAAATATCGATGAACCTGGCTTGAAGTATATTGAGGTGCGGTCACAAACGCGCACTCGATGCTTTAGCTTGCTCTGGTGAGAGATGAAGTTACACTTATTATTGAAAAGATCAGTTGTACCATGTTTTTAATAGGTAAGAGTGCATGGTTCTAACTTTTTCAGAGTCAATAAAAGGTGTATTGTAATGATGACCCCAATGCTAAAGGCTAACTGCATTTTATATATGGATTGGTTTAAGGGTCACTTCCGTTAGCTTGCATTCAACATGCACCCAAAAAAACCTCACTCTTTACTGAATACGATGCGGAGATGCCGCTGTTGGACTGGGGTGGACAAAAGTGAGAAGTCGCACAACACCAGGTTATAGTCCAACAGTTTTATTTGAAATCACAAGCTTTCGGAGCTGCTGCCCCTTCGTCAGGTGAAGTAAAGGAATACGAATCGACAAAGCATATATAGATAGAGAACAATGCATGTGTAGCGTGCAATGTCAGACGACTACATTTAATCCTCCTGACTGCCTTTTGTCACACCTCGGCCAAGGTAAATAAAACTCTAGGTATGGTAATTTTCCAAAAGCGGCTTGGTTCAGGTATACTTATAAAATTCATTGCAGTGGTGATTGACGTCACAGTTTATCAAAAATTAGAATTCACTGACTCTTTCTAAACTGTTGATGTAGGTAGCAGTTCTTAGCTTCTTGTGTGAATATTGACTGGAGGCAAGAGTTTTTTTTGACAAAACCCATCACCCTATAATTCGAAGAATGCGTGCATGCCAGAACTGAGTACACTGGTGACATCACATATAATGGTACTTAGTTAGAGACTAGTAGTCATTCATCAACATGACTGTAGGCTATTTTTCTCAGTTTTTATTTTAGCTTCCTCCTCCTCCATTATTTTCTTTCCAAATGAATGTGAATTATGCAGACAGTGATTGCTGAGTTTTCGTATTCTGTTGCAATAAACGTGCAGAGTTTCATACTTGAGATACGACATCAGTCACACAAGAAAGCCTCTATTATTAGAATAAATAAAAGTGGAGGTAATATGTTGGTAGGTAGGAAACGGAGTGTAGGGATGAAGGGAAAGTACTCTGATTGGCAGGATGTGACGAGTGGTGTTTCCAAGGGATCTGTACGGGGGCCTCAATTTTTCACCATATATAGCAATGACTTAGTTTAAAGAATAGAGAGGTGTAAATCCAAATTTGCAGATGACACCAAGTTAGGAGGCACAGTAAATTGTGTAGATGGGAGCTGAAAGTTGCAAAGGAGTGGGCAAAACTGTGGAATTCAATGTAGGGAAGTGTGATATTGGATCCAAGAATGACATCAGAATATTTGCTAAATGGCAAGAGACTAGAAACTGGAGGAGTAAAGGGAATTGCATGTCCATGTACACCAATCACTAAAAGCTAATGTACAGGTACAAAAAGTAATCAAAAAGGCTGATGGAATGTTAGCCTTTATCTTAAGGGGTTTGGAATTCAAAAGTGAGGAAGTGATGCTTCAGTTGTACATAGCCTTGGTCAGAGCCCATCTGGAGTACTGGGCTGGATTTTACCTGCTGAGACGAGTTGGGGGCGGGACTGCTGCCTTCCGGGTTCTAGTCCCGCCCCCAGCGACATCTGACGAATAGACGCTATTTTCCCTTGATTGGCCTTTGTTAAGCCCGCCCTGCAGGCTTGCCGGCCAATTAAGGGAAAGCCGGTGTCAGATGACGTCAGTGCATGACGCTTCATCTGCCGGTTTTCTTAAAGGGGCAGGCCCCATAATTTTTTGACCGATGAATTGTCAGTGTTTGACAGCATTGAGGTGCTGTCAAACACTGACAATCACTGTCCAAAGGTGAGCCCTTGTACCCAGGCTCACCAATGACTCTCCTTAGGAGAAAACCGGTGGCAGCTGCATGTGAGATTGCAGAAGCCATCTGTCAATTCTTCCGATCAGATGAGGCTTCACAGAAACATCAAATCTTGTCACCTGCAGATACATATAAACAGAATAAAAATATTTCTCACTACATTCTCTCTCCTGTCGTACTTACCTGTGCACCATTGCACCCATCACACTACCTCTGCAGCTGTCATTTGCACACTTGCACTGCAGCAGACCCACAGCTCGCCTCGCTGACCCTGGAGGGGTTCCCGCCGTCGGGAAGGCCGCATCAGCAGGCTGAAAATGGGGGAAAGCCTGTTAACTACCTGTTAACAGGCAATTAATTGGCTCTAATCCCCTTCCCGCTGCTAGGAAACGGGTCCCTGCGCGAGTTGGGGACCCGCCTCCTGGGAAGATGGTTCGGAGGTGGGTTGGGAGTGGGGTTGGGGACCCGCTCCCAATTTTTCCCATTTTCCCAACAGTCCCACCTCCAAACCCGCCTCCTCAGGGCTGGTAAAATCCAGCCCCATGTGTTCAGTTTTGGCACTGAACCTCAGGAAAAATATATTGGCCTTGGAAGGGATACAGTGCAGATTCATCAGAATGATGCCAGGGTTTAAAGGGTTAAATTATGAGGATAAGCTGCATAAATTTGGCTTGATTTCCCCTGAGTTTAGAAGGTTGAGGGGTGATCTAATTGAGGTATTTTAAATGATTAAGTGATTCGATAGGATTGATGCAGAGAAACTATTTCCTCTGGTGGGAAAATCCAGAGCTAGAGGGCATAATCTTAAAGTTGGAACTTGGCGAGCACTTTTTCACGCAAAGGGTAGTGGAAATCTGGAATTCAAGACCCCCCCCCCCCCCCAAAAAAAAGAAAAGCTGGTTCAATTTAAATTTTTAGGACCGAGATCGATAGATTTTTGTTAGGCAAGGGATATGGATCAAAGGCAGTTAAATGGAGTTGAGGTACAGATCAGCCATGATCTAATTGTATGGTGGAACAAGCTCGAAGGGCTGAATGGCCTACTCTTGTACCTGTGTTCCTAGTTTGTCAATGAGGCTTTTTTCTCTCCCAGTTTTCTCTGTTCTCTCTTTATCTGCCTGACCTCTTTGCATCTCAATTAAATCTAGGAGCCCTGCGGCACTAGTGCAGTGAAATGCTGAGTTTGTAAGCATATTTCTTACCGGTGCGGATTTATTAAAGGTTTCTTCCGAAGTAAAATAATGCATTTTGTTTATATTACACAATGTTTTATCTAAATTCAACTGTTCTGCTTGAAGTGAGAGCAAGCAGCCATCGTATTTCATTAAGCTTAGTTTCATTTTAGTTAAATCTTGAATTGTTAAACTAAATGACCAAAATGTTTCTTAAAAGGTAATTTCTTCCCTACTTTCCTTGGTCATTTAGCAAAATGTGAGAGAAATATGGTAACCACACAGCAATGTTTGAATTTTGTGAGGGTGTATAATGGCTGTCACAATGGCAAGCCCAAAGCAAAGCTTAATCTTACTACTTTTAAAAAGACAAAGCACTTAAGACGAGAACTTAGCAACTGTGCTATGCCCATTGATAACATATTGGAAAGGGGAAATTAAGGTACATACAGCCAGATTTATATTTTTAACAGTAGAGTGTAGATCCTATAGACTGTAACTAGGACCTGGGGAAGAATTTACAAGTACTAGCAGCTTCCTTGTGTCAGCACTACTGGGCTTGGATTGGTCTGTCATTTTAGAAAATTCAGAGACGATCAGTGAGATGAAAATAAAAGTTTGCTCATGTTTGTCAATGACGTGGTGTCATCAAAAGTGACTATTTTCTTTGCTGGTGGTGTCACCTCTAAAGAATGATTTAATTCTCTCTCATGACAAGTAACAACCAAATCACTGTAGGCAGATACAAACAGGAGGCAGAGTGATGTGCTATCTGCAGCACCGAGAAAATCAGGTTACTTCCTCTGTTGAGAAAGATTGCCTTTGATGTTGCTCACTCACTTCTACTCCAGGAAGATTGTAAATACACTTCATTTGCAAACCTGAATTTATTTTTGTTTGTTAATCACATCTGACTTTATTGTTGGAGAAAACAAGTCATATATCTAACTGGAAGAGCTGATAGAGAAAGGGAATCCTCAAAAAAGGCTCAACATTATTTGTCTTTGCCAATGTAATTTTTTTTACAAGGTGTCCGCCTTGGCTCACCAGTAGCACTCTAGCTGCTGAGTCAGAAGGTTGTGGGTTCAAGTCCCACTCCAGGGACTTGAGCACATAATCTAAGCTGACACTTCAATGCAGTACTGAAGGAGTGCTCCACTGTTGGAGGCGCCATCTTTCGGATGTGACGTTAAACCGAAGTCCCGTCTACCCTCAAGTAGACACAAAAGATCCCATCGCACCGTTCGAAGAAGAGCAAGGGAGTTCTTCCCAGTGTCCTAGCCAATATTTATCCCTCAACCAACATCACTAAAACTTGGTCATTATTTCATTGCTGTTTGTGGGACCTTGTGCGCAAATTGGCTGCCACACTTTCTACATTACAACAGTGACTACACTTCAAAAAGTTCTTCATTGGCTGTAAAGGTCATGGAAGGCTCTAAATGATTGCAAGTTTCTTTTCCTCTTTTTTTTCTTTCTTTCTGTTGGATACTCTCGTTTGGCCAGATACAAAGAGCAACTCATCTATTGTATTTAGTACAGCCCAAAGGTTAGTGGACTGGTTGGCATCAGGCTAGTCCATGCCAGAGTCCATCCTTACCAACTCTTAAAACTTATGCCAGTTTGTGTACAAGATTATGACTGGAGCAACAGCACAAAAACTCTTCTCGTTCCACCTCCACTTTCTCTATCAGGGGAACCAGCATTGAACCCTTTCTACACTCTTGTTGAACTCTTTCCTAGGCACCTAATTTTTTTGCATGCAGAGTTTGATTATAGATTTCATGGTCACTTGCTGAGTTAATGGACTATTTATTAGATAATTGGAAATCTATCACTGAAGGTATCCAATATAATTTCACCAGGTCTTCCTGTGCTCAAAAGAACCACTAAGGTCAATATTGAGATATATTTTCTTGTTGCTGTTATCTCTGGCTGCACTGAATTATGCCACCTAATCTATAACTCATAATCATAAAGAAAAGTTGCAAAAGTTAGGACCGTAAAATTCAGTTGATCCCAAACTCAGTTGATGCATTTTCATTTTAGGAACTCGTGCATAATAGTTGCTTTGTTGTGGGAAGATCCCTTAGCTTTGAGAATTATTAAATCTTAATCGTCCAAAATTATCTTTTTGGCTGCTTAAAACCTACTACTTGATAAATTGCACGGTGTGTGTGACCCCATGTAATCTATTAATAAATGGTAAAATATTAAATATTGCCGTGTATCTATATAGGATCTATCGTCAGTATAAATGAACATTTGCTTACAGCAACTTGAAGGTGAAGAAACAACGTTCTTTACCAATTTGAAACTCAATACCATATCTTGTGTTTGCTGAGGAACGCATTGTATTAGATTAATTTTTTCTTAATTGTTTGGCACTTGCATTATTTAGAGGTTACATGCCATCTGTTGTTTCATTTCTATTGAAGTTCAGAAAGCTGTCTTAAAATCAATATTTACCTTTCCAATGCCAAAAAGCAGGTATTTTTTTTTTGTAAAAGGTTGTCAGTTCCTTAGCTTATATAAACTTGTTATCTTCGGACAAAGTTTTACATAAACTTACCATTATGATGTAGTTTACCATGACAAGATTTTGAAACCACTGTTCCAGCATTTACAGTTTTGCTTCAAATGTAATGGCAATGATAACTTGGCATTCTGTTTCTGTGCTTGCTTTTTAAACCTACCGTTGATGTTTATATGGTAGCATTGCAATCTCTACTTTGGAAGTTCTGGTTGATGACATAATTAATGGTTTGAAATGCAATTTGCTGTAAATGGTTATAGTGTTGGAGTGTTTTGTGCTGATCCACGGTTTTGACATTAACGCTTTGGATACTGAATTTTCTTTTCAAAAATATTGGCCCGGAATTTGCAGTGGGTAATAACGGTGAACTGTCAACATTCGCTGTTAATACCCCTTTGAAACTGACCGCAACTTTAGGATTTAGCGCATGCGCACCCTAACGTGGAAATCCTGAAGTTGCGGTCAGTCATTCACTGCTCCAACACTGGCTGTGCTCTGGCCCTCCTCCCGCCCCCAGCCGGAAATCAGTGAAACTGACAAGCTTGGGCTTTTCCGTGGTAATATCGCTGTTAAATACCCCATTAAAAGTTAGGCCTTGTTGGATTAGGTGTAACTGGGGTTTTAAGAGTATTGGCTACTAAACAAATGTTATGGCCTTGGTAAACAAATTTTAATTTTATGAAGTGTCAAATTTATCCATTTTAATAAAAATTCAAAATTTTAAGAAACTTAATTTAAAATTTTTTTTTTTTTTTAAAAGGTTTGTTCATTTTTATTTCAGGTTTACATTTTCCTCATGTCAGAGCCCCAATCTTTGTTT
This sequence comes from Squalus acanthias, assembly GCA_030390025.1. Classification (NCBI taxonomy): domain Eukaryota; kingdom Metazoa; phylum Chordata; class Chondrichthyes; order Squaliformes; family Squalidae; genus Squalus; species Squalus acanthias. Next base: position 112,470,175 of record CM059425.1, on the reverse strand, counting down.
TGCTCTCCATAACATTTTTAAAAGGTTAGAATAAAAGAAGCTTATTCACTTCTGGGTTCCCGGTCTGAGAGTTCTGCATTGTGATTGGCTGCTTAGACAGCTTGTTGACGTCGCAGCAGCTTGCATTCGGGATTCTCCATTAACTTACACTGATCTCAACTGAACGTCGGAGAAGCCGAACCTCTCACCACAGAGATCACGAGATCTTTGTGGGAAGCTTACTTCAGGGCCAGCGGCAAGCGTCTTTGCTTCGCCGCTGACTGCAAATTACAGACCATTCTTGTTTTTTTTGTTATGTGCAATGTCATGCACAATTGCTTTTCGTTAAGCCAGTTGTTGCACACTATTTGAATTTCCAAATTAAAACTATAGACTTAATTGCCAATTGCTGGGTTACTGGCATATTTTATTAGACACGTAGTTAATCTCTCATGGTATTGCATACGGGGAGTTCAGACCAAATGCAGCATTCAGATCAAGCAGAGTTAGAGCGTGAGGGATAATTGGACCCAAATGGGGTTGGGAGAGAGAAGGGAAGAATTTTCAAGTCCCTCACTCCTTGATCCTTTATTAACATCAGATTGGAAGACCAACCCTAGCTCAGCGGGCACTGTAGAAGGGTGTGCAAGGAGTAGCACCAGGCATACCATAGAATGAGGTACCGACCTAGTGAAGTTGCAACAGTATACTATACGCTGTAGGTAGAGTTAAGCAGTCCAACAGCCAAAGGATCATAGGAAATCTCTGTAGCCGCACCACATCCAGTTAAAATTGGTGGTGAGCAACTAGACATCTAACAAGAGGAGGAAGTTCCATGAACATTCCCATTGTTGCCCAGCAGATGATTGCAAGAGATGAGGCTGAAGTCAGCATTTTCAGGCAAAAATGCTGAGTGGACAATTCTATTCTGCCTCCTTCTGAGAACGCCACCGTAGATGTTGGTGTGGGGGATGAAGAGGGGAGCGAAGGTCACTATGAAGAGGGAGAGTTACTGATGAGTTAGCTTTTGGGTAATTGATGGTCTGGTTGATATGCTAGATGTGGTTAAATCAAAATGGCAACTTATTTTTTTTCAATAATTATTTTAGATTAAAAACCTAGCAATCGTGAAGTTAAAAAGAAAAAGTCTTTAAATTAACCAGAATGGAGTATTTTAACGTAACCTAAGAGCACTGGGGACACAGCATTTAGAAAGAGCGTGTCTGGTTCTAAAATTGATCCCTGCAGCCTGCCTGATACCGAACTTACTGTAAACTGATGGGTTTTCTGTCATTGTGCTTTTAGTTCTGATATTTGGTGAGTTGGAAGCTGTGTACATTTTATGACTCAACACTAATTTTGTGTGTGTGAATATTTTCTGGCCATATTTAATAAAACAAAACTGCCTTCATCTTTGACTTGAAGCTGCTGCAAACAGCGCTCAGTTTTTGTACACAGCAGCAGTTGAGTCTTATTCCATTGAACTGGTTACCAAAGCTGGTATTTGCATTCGTCAGAAGCACTAAAAAGTATGCGCTTGTTTGGTAGTAGTAAACCATTCTTACCACATGTAAGAATTGGGATCCAGGGTGCTGTACTCTTTAAAATATCACATACTTTTAGACATGATACAAAACTGTTTAGGTCTTATCTCCTGATTCTGAGGGACAGTATCATTTGGAGTATCACATTACCATTCCGAGGGACTGCAGATTTTTCAGATTGGACTGAGGTATTTTCACTGGTCTATGGCCTATCTCTTTTCCCTGCTCCCAGAAATATTTCTGTTACCCTATTTCCTGTTAATAAGTTGGGTAATCAGATTGAGTTCTTCAAGTTGAATTTATTCATTTTGCTTTGAAATGAAAATATTTTTATTGCCACATTCTGTTCCATTGTTCACATTAGTTTATTTGCTGCCAAGGGTTTTCCAATATACGTAATTTTAATCCGATTTAGGGCTGCAGTACTGCAATGAAAAAGCACCCAAAATTTAAGAAATTGATTAGTCACATAGACCATTGATGTTTTAGTACTACACTTGGAAACCTTATTTAGTGATTTTTATTTCTCCTTGGTTTTCTTCCATATCATATTACATAATGTTTTCTTCCATACTATTTTACCGTAACTTTACATAATACAGCAACAGCAGTCACGCTATGAAGAAGCGATCTTTCTACTTATACAGTGTTTCCAGACTTTCATTACCAGAGCAAATAGTGGCAAGAAGCAGCAATGAATGCTGATTTTTGGGCTTTACTAAATCAATTTATTTTGAACACATCAGTAGTTTGTTGCTAAACTAAAAGGCTTGCATTTCTGAGTTCACAAGTTTTGAGTCATCCATAGCCAGTTGCTTTGCAAAGGCATCTTATCAGCACTTCACTGACCAAGTTTAACAAAGTAGCCAGAGAACTGGAGCGATTAGATTAATCTTCTACTGATGGTATTTTCTATAGCTTTCAAGCAGTTTTTCACTTCCAATAAATTGACCTCCATGTTTACTTTCCTAATTTGATTGTATGAGTAGATCACTGTTGCATGCTGTTCATAATACTATTCCAAAATACGACCATACAGCGAAAAATGATCAATAACAGTCTTTTGTTTTGACACCATCTCAAATATTCTGCCCGATCTCACATTTGTAGTGTTTAACATAAGCCTTGGTTACGACCTCGAAAGTGAGTTGTTTTTGATTGTGATTTTACACAATGGAAGTAAAAAAAAATATGAAACTGCAGAGACGAAGAGGGGGGAAAAAATGAATGGATAATGGAAATGCAAAGTAAACAAAAATTGATTGAGAGAATTTAATTTATTTTGACAGTGACGAATACAAGCTATGGAAAGATATTTCAATATTTGCTCAATTCAGAAACTCTGATTAAAGTATCCCGCACTCTAAATGAAATTCTAGATATTTTGCATTGGAGTTGGAACTTTTGTGGAGAATCCTTTAATCTACCAGCCTCCTACTCTACATGCTTGGAGCACTGTAGCAGGGCTTGGACAGCAGGTCATCGATTTTTGAACTTTACAACATACCTCTACTAATTTTCATTGTCTGATAGAATCATTGTAGAATCTTGACCTACTTTTGCTACAAAGAATTTTTGGCTAGATTACAGGAATTGACCTGATGGACAGACTTTTTTTTAAACCAACCAGACAATATAGACATTAGTGTTTATTTGACCATTTGTCATTGTACTTTTTAGTCTGATTTGGTTCCAGTGTTCAAGTCCAGTGTCAAATCTGTAGTTTCAGGAATGCCAGAGTACTGAGGGTTGACTTTGAAGTGTGAAGCCAAGGCAGTTATGTGTTACCAAAAAGATTATCCTGTTAAAACCTTCACAGTGACTGCAGTCTTCTGGAAAAATATCCCATTTTGTTGGGTGCATTCTTCTCACTAAGCACCATCTTTTGTGGTTCTGTACTAGTATGACATACCAGTAAACAACAAACACAGTAGTGGTATAAAACATTGTTATAAGAACATAAGAACATAAGAAATAGGAGCAGGAGTAGGCCAATCGGCCCCTCTAGCCTGCTCCGCCATTCAATAAGATCATGGCTGATCTGATCCTAACCGCCAATCTACTATCTATCACAGAACCATCTCCTGAATCTAACAGAATTGCACACACGAAATAGGAGCAGAATCAGGCTACACAGTCCCTGGGCCCGCTCCACTACCCACAGGGCCATGACCGATCCGAACCTAGACTCATGTCCAAATTCCTGCCCGCTCCCCGTAACCCTTAATGCCCTTTACTTCCAGGAAACTGTCTATTTCTGTTTTAAATTTAATTAATGTTGTAGCTTCTACAGCTTTTTGTGGCAGCATATTCCATGGACCTACCACCCTCTGAGTGAAGTAGTTCCTCCTCATCTCAGTTTTGAAAGAGCAGCCCCTTATTCTAAGACTATGTCCCCTAGTTCTCGTCTCACCCGTCATCGGGAACATCCTCCCCGCATCCACCCGATCCAACCCCTTCACAATCTTATATGTTTCAATAAGATCGCCTCTCATTCTTCTGAACTCCAATGAGTAGAGTCCCAATCTACCCAACCTCTCCTCATATGACCACCCCCTCATCCCCGGGATTAACCGAGTGAACCTTTTTTGCACTGCCTCGAGAGCAAGGATGTCTTTCCTTAAGTAAGGACACCAAAACTGTATGCAGTATTCCAGGTGCGGTCTCACCAATACCTTGTACAACTGAAGCAATACCTCCCTATTTTTATATTCTATCCCCCTAGCAATGAAAGCCAACATTCCATTTGCCTTCTTAATCACTTGCTGCACCTGCATACTAACCTTTTGAGTTTCGTGCACCAGGACCCCCAGATCCCTTTGCACTTCAGTACTCTCCAGTTTCTTGCCATTAAGATAATAAATTGCTCTAGGATTTTTCCTGCCAAAGTGCATCACCTCACACTTTCCAGTGTTGTATTCCATCTGCCAAATCTCTGCCCACTTACTTAGCCTGTCTATGTCCCCTTGCAGGTTTTTTATGTCCTCCTCACTCACTACTTTCCCTCCCATCTTTGTATCATCTGCAAATTTTGATATGTTACACTTGGTCCCTTCCTCCAAATCGTTAATATAGATTGTGAAGAGTTGGGGACCCAGCACTGACCCCTGTGGAACACCACTAGTTACTGATTGCCAGTCTGAGAATGAACCATTTATCCCAACTCTTTGCTTTCTGTTAGATAGCCAATCCTCTATCCATGCCAGAATATTACCCCCAATCCCGTGATTTTTTACCTTAAGCAATAATCTTTTGTGTGGCACCTTGTCAAATGCCTTTTGGAAGTCTAAATACACTACGTCCACTGGTTCCCCTTTATCCACTCTATATGTTACTTCCTCAAAGAACTCCAGCAAATTTGTCAAACATGACTTCCCCTTCGTAAAACCATGCTGACTTTGTCCTATTAAATTATGATTATCCAAATGTCCTGTTACTGTTTCCTTAATAATGGACTCCAAAATTTTACCTACCACAGATGTTAGGCTAACCGGTCTATAGTTACCAGCCTTCTGTCTACTGCCCTTTTTAAATAAGGGTGTTACATTAGCAGTTTTCCAGTCTGCCGGGACCTTAGCGGAATCCAGGGAGTTTTGAAAAATTATTACCAATGCATCTACAATCCCTACCGCCACTTCCTTCAAGACTCTAGGATGTAAGCCATCAGGTCCAGGTGATTTATCCGCCTTGAGTCCCATTATTTTACCGAGTACCACTTCCTTAGTGATTTTGATCGTGTTTAGCTCCTCTCCCCCTATAGCCCCCTGTTTGTCCAGTGTTGGGATATTCTTAGTGTCCTCTACTGTAAAGACTGATACAAAATATTCATTCAGTGTTTTTGCCATCTCCATATTTCCCACCATTAATTTCCCGGTCTCATCCTCTAAGGGACCAACATTTACTTTAGCCACCCTTTTTCTTTTTATATAACTATAAAAACTCTTACTATCTGTTTTTATATTTTTTGCTAATTTACTTTCATAATCTATCTTCCCTTTCTTAATCAATCTTTTTGTTATTTTTTGCTGCCTTTTAAAGTTTTCCCAATCCTCTGTCCTCCCACTAGATTTCGCTACCTTATATGCCCTTGTTTTTAGTCGAATACTATCCTTAATTTCTTTACTTAGCCACGGATGACTGTCCTTTCTTTTACACCCTTTTCTTTTCAGTGGAATATATTTTTTTTGGAAGTTGTAAAATAACTCCTTGAATGTACACCACTGATCATGTGTCGTCTTACCCTTTAATCTATTTTCCCAATCCACTCTACTCAATTCCGCTCGCATACCTTCATAGTCTCCTTTATTCAAGCTTAGCACGCTTGTTTGAGATCCAACCTTCTCACCCTCTAATTGAATATGGAATTCAACCATGTTATGGTCACTCATTCCAAGGGGATCCTTTACTAGGACATTTTTAATTAATCCTGTCTCGTTACACAGGACCAGATCTAAGGTTGCTTGCCCCCTGGTCGGTTCAGTTACATACTGCTCAAGAAACCCATCCCTAATACACTCAATGAACTCATCCTCAAGGCAGCCCTGCCCCATTTGATTTGTCCAATTAATATGATAGTTAAAATCCCCCATAATTATAGATGTTCCCTTATTACATGCCTCAACTATTTCCTGATTGATACTCCGTCCAATAGAGTTGCAACTGTTCGGAGGCCTATAGACTACGCCCACTAATGTTTTTTTCCCCTTATTATTCCTTATCTCCACCCAAACTGTTTCATTATCATGATTTTTTGACCCAATATCATTACTCTGTATTACAGTGATTCCTTCCTTTATTAACATAGCCACCCCACCTCCCCTTCCTTCCTGCCTGTCCTTCCTGATCGTTAAATAACCTGGTATGTTTAATTCCCAGGCATTGTCACCCTGCAGCCATGTTTCTGTAATGGCCACAATATCATAACCATATGTAGTTATTTGTGCCATTAACTCGTCTATTTTGTTACGAATGCTACGTGCATTCAGATAGAGAACTTTCAAATATGCTTTGTGGCACTTAGTTCCTGCTTTTTCACTTTTTACCAGTTTACCTTTTACTCCACACACTCTGTCCCTTCCTGCCACGCTCTGATTTGTGATTCCCCTACTGCTACCTATGTCTATGACCCTCTCTGTTGTCATTTTTATTTTTTGCTCTCTTGAAACCTCCCCCCCACTAATTAGTTTAAAGCCCTCTCCACAGCCCTAGTTATTCGATTCGCCAGGACACTAGTCCCAGCACTGGCCAAGTGAAGTCCGTCCCAACGGAACAGCTCTCTCCTGCCCCAGTACTGGTGCCAGTGTCCCAAGAAGCAAAACCCATTTTTCCCACACCAGTCTTTGAGCCACGCATTCAACTCCCTGATTTTATTTACCCTAGCCAAATTTGCTCGTGGCTCAGGTAGTAATCCAGAGATTATTACCCTCGAGGTTCTGCTTTTTAATTTGGCCCCTAGCTGCTCAAACTCCCTCAGCAGAACCTCTTTCCTTGTCCTATCTATGTCATTGGTACCAACATGGACCACGACAACTGGATCCTCCCCCTCCCACTCCAAGTTTCTCTCCAGCCCAGAGGAGATGTCCTTAACCCTGGCACCGGGCAGGCAACACAGCCTTCGGGACTCTCGCTCTTGGCTGCAAAGAACCCTATCTATCCCCCTAATGATACTATCCCCTACCACTACAACATTTCTTTTTACTCCCCCCACTTGAATGGCCCCCCTTACCACGGTGCTGTGGTCAGGTTGCTCATCCTCCCTGCAGTCCCCGCTCCTATCCACACAGGGAGTAAGAGCCTCGAACCTGTTGGACAAGAGCAAGGGCTGCGGCTCCTCCAACACTACCTCCTGGATCCCTGTACCTGCCTCACTCGTAGTCACACCTTCCTGTCCCTGACCACGGGCTACTTCTGAATTAGTTACTCTAATTGGTGTGACTACCTCCTGAAACACGGAGTCCAGGTAACTCTCCCCCTCCCTGATGTGTCGCAGTGTTTGAAGCTCGGACTCCAGCTCATCAACACGGAGCCGGAGTTCCTCGAGCAGCCAACACTTACTGCAAATGTGTTCACCGTGAACATCAATGGTGTCCACCAGCTCCCACATATTGCAGCAGTAACACATCACCTGCTCTCCCATTCTATGTAATTAATTAAAAATGTATTATTTACCCTTCAGTTAATTTATGCCAGCAGTCTCTGCTACACCACAGATACCCGAGAAACAATAAAATTGAAGTTTTGTATAAAAAAAAAGAGAAATACTCACCAACCAATCACTTACCTGCTTTCTGGTGACGTCACACTTCGATTATTTTTTACCTCTCTCCTGCTCTCGGCTTGGTGAAAGCCTACCTGGTCGCTGCCGCCGCCTCGCCGCTGTTGCTCCACCCAGGTCCGCCGCCTCTGTGGGCCTACCTGGTCGCTGCCGCCTTTTACCGCCGCCGCCTCGCCGCTGTTGCTCCACCCAGGTCCGCCGCCTCTGTGGGCCTACCTGGTCGCTGCCGCCTTTTACCGCCGCCGCCTCGCCGCTGTTGCTCCACCCAGGTCCGCCGCCTCTGTGGGCCTACCTGGTCGCTGCCGCCTTTTACCGCCGCCGCCTCGCCGCTGTTGCTCCACCCAGGTCCGCCGCCTCTGTGGGCCTACCTGGTCGCTGCCGCCTTTTACCGCCGCCGCCTCGCCGCTGTTGCTCCACCCAGGTCCGCCGCCTCTGTGGGCCTACCTGGTCGCTGCCGCCTTTTACCGCCGCCGCCTCGCCGCTGTTGCTCCACCCAGGTCCGCCGCCTCTGTAACCTTTCAATACAATGTGCCTTTTTATTTCATGGGTCCTTTTTATTTTAAATGCAGATCTGCAATATATGGGCAAGAATGTTATGCAATGTTAATTTTTTACTGTTGTGTAGAAATTACTCATGTAACTGGCAAAGGCACACTAGCTATTCTAAAGAAGTAAATGAATAAAGCATAATCCTGGAATAATTGTCAGTATATTGTACATTTCGTAGAAGTATCAATTATACGTTCAATGTTAGTTAAAAGTCCAAAGACTCTGTTTAGGCAGAATATATGTAGCACTGAGGTAGTGTCCTCACATTTTGTTTATTAATTACATGCGTGTCAATTTATTGTAGTTGACAATTATAGATCATATAAATGTGTAAAAGTACTCTGAGGCTGAGAATTTCCTGAAGGTTCGATCTCTCTCTTTTTTGAGCTCCTGCCCGCGCCAAGCCATAGTATGACCATTACCCTCCACACCAACTCCGCAGGAGGGCAAGAGAGTCAGAGACAACAGTCTGTTTACAAAATATCTCTTAACCTTTCCCCCAATGTCCCTGTTAGAATATTTTAAGATGATTTAAATGGTCAAGGTATCCCAGCATCCTTTCCCTTAGCATTTCTAGTGTTGAGCAATAGTGGAAGAAAGGAAAATCTAGTGTCTCTATCTAGGAACAACCGACAGTTTGGAAGAGCAAGGACAAGAGAATGATAAACATCCAGGTTAAGAAAAGGCTCATACCTTGATAAGAGACTAGTTGCCAAGATACCAATACCACAGTTAAAGATAGAGATTGGCCTATGCACTTATTGTTTTATAAACAGAGGCAAAGGTTGAAAAGCTTATAAATGGGGTAAACACCTAAAAACGTGGCCTCAGCAAAACGTGCAACTACGTATTACGTAGGCACAGCCCAAGGTTGTATTATAGTATGAGAATGGAACCCAGCAGATCATTCTCATTGGATACAGGAGTAGTGCTGGAGGGTTGCTAATGTTATACCACTGTTCAAGAAAGGGGAGAGGAATAAACCAGAACACTACAGGCCAGTCAGCCTAACATCGGTGGTATGGAAGTTATTGGAAACCATTACCAGGGACAAAATAAACTTTCATTTGGAAAGGCGTGGGTTAATCAAGGAGAGCCTGCATGGATTTGTTAAAGGCAAATAGTGTCCAACTAACTTGATTGAATTCTTTGATGATTGAACAGAGAAGGTTGATCAAGGTAGTCCAGTAAATGTATATATGGACCTTTTGGAAGGCATTCGACAAAGTGCCACATAGGAGGCTTATTAAGAAGATGAAAGCCCATGGAATTAAGGGGAATGGATACGGAATTGGCTCAGTGACAGGAAGCAGAGGGTGGTGGTGGATAGATGTTTTTCAAACTGGGAGGTGGTTTGCAGTGGTGTTCCCCAATGGTCAGTTTTGGGTCCATTGCTGTTCAATTTTTATAAACTACCTAGACTCGGGTGTAGGGAGCAGCATTATTAAGTTTGCAGATGATGCGAACTTGGCAAAGTAGTAGATAGTGATGCCTACTCTGCTCCTATTTTTCTATGTTTACCAGGGATGAGGGACTTCAATTATAAGGAGAGGATGGAAAAGTTAGGACTGATCTCCTTGAAACAGAGAGCGTTAAGTGGTGACCTAATAGAGGTTTTCAAGATGATGAGAGGTTTTGCTAGAGTAGAGAGAGAAAAATGATTCCCTCTGGCGAGTGGGTCAATAACCAGAGGTCATAAATTCAAAATTATTGGCAAATGACCTAGACGGGAGATGAGGTGAATTTTTTTCACTGAGTGCTGTCTGGATCTGCAACGCTCTACTTGGAAAAGGTAGTGGAAGCTAATCAATAATTTTAAAACTTGAGGATGAGGAACTTACAGGGTTACGGACAGAAAGTGGGGACGAAGCACGACTGCTCTTTCAAAGAGCCAGCACGGCACGACGGGCGGAATGGGTTCCTTCTGTGCTGTAAGTTTCCATGATTCTTAAGCTGGTCAAGAGCTGCACGGAGGGCTGGAGATGGTCGCTCCAGGCCTGGGAACCGGGCTGTGTTTTCCTCTTGCGGTCGGGAGCGTTTTCTTGGTAGTTGGAGCCTGGGAACCAGGTTTATTATTTGCATGTCATTTAATATAATATGGCAGACCGTTATCGATCAATGTATTAAAGTTTATTCTAAAAACCACTCGCTCCTGGAATTATGAGTGGAGTTATTGTCGCCTGGCTATCAACCCTTTGTTGCGATGGTAACCACGGGACAATGGGCGAACAGTCCCCATCCCACCTCCAAGGCAACCACAATACAAATTGACACAGGTTGCCAGGTTCAGCCACATATCACTTACTGCTTTACACCATACACCAAACTGCGCCATGCATAGCATAATCTGTATTGATATTGGAATGCAATGTGTATGCCGTACATGAGCTACCTTGACACATGACGATTGTAAAACAGCTGCATATTTTTAAAAAAAATTAAGAACAAAATGTAGTTTGACGACCAGGCTGCACCTGTTGCTTCCTTGTGGGCTTTAATCAGAGTAACAAATCCCCACTGGGGAAAATTGCACTGGAACCATAACTAGGAAAAGGAAGTCAAAGCTACAAAATTATAAGGCTCCCAAGATTCCATTTTTCTCTCCATCATTATGTGAGCTATGAAATATCATAAAACAGCCGTATTTTTCATCAACTTGCGTCATGTGGGAATTCATGTATAAATAGGGAAGCCAGCAACTGCCTGAGGGACCACAAGAAGCTTGAGGGCCAAATCCTAGAGCAGCATTTAATCACGGAGTTGGCAGTGGGCATTGAATACTTGCTGCATGAGCAACAGTGATAAATACCTAAGAAATGCAAACAGGATGAAGTGTTGCCTCTTTTTTTGTCAGATATTCGTGATTATATTACATTCATGACCCTTACGATTTTCAAAATAAAAATGTTGTGACAATTCAGTGATGCAACCTGATGGTTTACTCCAGTTCCCATGCTTAAGACAAAATTAAATCTGGCACAGGCGAGCATATCCTCTGTTTGGAACGATTATGGTGTTAACACCGTAGCTGGTAATGTATATTTGCTGATTGAGGCAAAATTCTAAAGGAAACTGGCTGGCCACAACTTCATCTCTTTGTGCTTCATTTCCAGTCTCGCATATGAAAATATAAACTTGTAATGGAGATATGACAGATTTAAAGAATTCTGAATAGCTCCTTTATGTAATAAGTTTATATTATGGCTGTAAATCATAAAAATGTATGCCTATTTGTGCATTTTTTTAAAAACACTTCCTCCACATATTTATTTCTACCCTCGAGTTACAATTCGCTATTCGTATACTTCAGCAGTAGGTTTGTGGGATTCATCTGTTTACTGTTCATCTGAATAGATGACTTTAATACCTTGCTACCAATTAAATACCGCTGTCTAGCCAATGGCACGTATCATGCTTCTAAAATCCCTATTGCCATACATATCTAATTGAAAGAAAGTTATGCTAAAAACCTCCATGCATTGCAGTCCCACGTTATATTTGTTATTGGGCACTGCTCTCCCAGAGACCTCTTGGACGCTAGTTCTGAAAACAGAGCCACTCTTCTGTGCATGTTCACAATGTTATGATGGCTGCTGTGGACTCAAGAAAGGAAAGATTTTATAGGTTGTTCAAGGTCAGGGTGCGTTTGGGAACATCGTGTCAGGTTGGGGCCCAAATTGGGAATGACTGTGTGATGGATTTGTAGGTCAGCATGTTTATGTTGTTACGCTGTTTAGTGTCACAATATTAACAGACTGACTTGTCTTGGTCACCATTTAAAGGTCTTTGGAATGTTTACATACACTACAATTGACAAGCTCTGATGTTCCAAACCATGAGAGTAGTATTGGATCGAATAAGGCAGTCATCACAATGTTAAGCATATTAAACAAAAAACATAAAATCTAGATTATAAGTGAGAAGTCGCACAACACCAGGTTATAGTCCAACAGATTTATTTAAAATTACGAGCTTTCGGAGCTGTTGCCCCTTCGTCAGGTAAAGGTACAAGTGGCACACTTGTAAAGATTATAAGTGGCACACTTAATTTAGAGGACGTCAAATATTTCCACAGTAGCTTTTATAGTGTGGTGATCTGCAAGAAATATGAGTGTGGAAATGAGAAAGGGCCATTTAATTCATCAAACTCGGTTCATGCTCTGACCTGACCAATTTATTTTATTTTTCTCCCCTAGTGTTAACCCATATCACCTGTGGCTCAGTGGGTAGCACCCTCGCCTCTGAGTCAGAAGGTTGTGGGTTCAAGTCCCACTCCAGAGACTTGAGCACAAAAATCTAGGCTGACACTCCAGAGCAGTATTGAGGGAGTGCTGCACTGTTGGAGGGTGCCGTCTTTCGGATGAGCCATTAAACCGAGGCCCTGTCTGCTTTCTAAGGCGGATGTAAAAAATCCCGTGGCACTATTTCGAAGAAGAGCAGGGGAATTATCCCTGGCCTCCTGACCAATATTTATCCCTCAATCAACATCACTTAAAAATAAATAAATAAATAAAAAAATTAAAAAAATAATCTGGTCATTATCACATTGCTGTTTATGGGCGCGTGCTGTGCGCAAATTGGCTGCCGCGTTTCCTATATTACAACAGTGACTACACTTCAAAAAGTACTTCATTGGCTGTAAAGCGAGTTGGCACGTCCTAAGGTTGTGAAAGGTGCTATATAATGCAAGTTTCTTTTTTTATATCTCTCGACTCTGAGCACCGATGATATGTGAATTTAAATGCATGGGCCTGGTGTACCCCTTATTCTTTCCAGTACTTGCTGCAGGGCCTTGCCAAAACAGTTCTCATACCAAATTTTGCCCTTATATTGAGTCTGCTCCATCTACTTTGGATAGATGGAGTACCTTTTTATTTTTGTGTGCTGATTTGCCAATAACACAGAAAATGTTGAAGGTTATGTTTAGTGAAGCAGCTATGAGTGCAATACTTTGTCTCTAGACTGTTAACAAATTGTCTATTCTTCACTGCTGCCCACTTTGGGTTGCGACACTTTGACATCTCTCCTTTACTTGGACCGTTGACTTGCAAGAGTTCCTGTCAAACAATCACAAAGATAGCAGACTATCTGATTACTTCTGTCCTTCAGGAACTTAGTTTTCTCAATGTTTTTGAAAAATGTAATTTGAAATATTAGGATCTTGCATTTATATAGCCTCTTAAATTTATCTGGGAACTACCTTCATACAGCAACTACTTGCATTTATGTAGCGCCTGTAATGGAGGGAAAAGGTCCCAAGCAAAGTTTCCTCTAAGCTGCGTGCCTAGTTATCTGCAAGGTCCCGCGCAGGCCGCTCACTGGCTTTTACGTTGTAAATACCGCACATGCGCAGAAATTTAAAGGGACCGCGCATTAAAAGAAACAGTCCGCGGAGAACAAAGCGCAACTTACAGGGAACATTGGTTCCAAGGTGCTTCTCAAAAAAAAAAAATTGACACCGAGCCAAAGAAAGAGATATTAGGAGGGTAGCTAAAAGCTTGGTCAGAGGTAGGTTTTAAGTAAGGTTTTAAAGGAGGCGATAGAAGTGAAGTGGCGAAGAGGTTTATGAACGGAATTTCAGAGCTTAGATGGCTCATGGCATGGTCGCCAATGGTGGGATGAAGGGAGTGGAGGATGCGTAAGAGGTTAGAGTTGGAGGAACAGAGAGTTCTCAGGGTTGTAGGAATGGAGGAGATTAGAGTAATTTGAAGGATTGATGGACCTGAAGCCAATGTAGGTCATCAGGTTACAAGGATAATGGGTGATCAGACCTTGGTACAGGCAGAATTTTGGATACCTGCAGACTGCTCTGTTACATTGAAGAGCATTTACATTGCACACTCCATATTAAGTAAAAGTAGACTCCTAACACAGAAGTGTGAAGTGATTCATTTTTGAAGGAAGAATGAGGAGAGCCAATATAAACTAAATGGTACAATTTTAAAGGGGGTGCAGGAACAGAGAGACCTGGGGGTTTATGTTCACAAATCTTTGAAGGTGGCAGAACAATTTGAAAAGGCCGTTATAAAGCCAAGAGTCTCGTATGCCTTTTTAAATAGAGGCATAGATTACTAAACCAAGGAAGTTATGCTAAACCTTTACAAAACACTGGTTAGGCCCCAGCTGGAGTATTGTGGCCAATTCTCAGCACCACACTTTAGGAAGGATGTCAAGACTTTGGTGGAGATGCAGAGGAGATTTACTAGAATGGTATCCAGGATGAGGAACTTCAGTGATGTGGAGAGACTAGAGAAACTGGGGTTGTTCTCTTTAGAGCAGAGAAGGTTAAGGGGAGATTTGATAGAGGTGTTCAAAAATCATGAAGGGTTTTGATAGTGTATAAAGAGAAACTGTTTCCAGTGGCAGAAGGGTCAGTAAAAGGCTTATAATGTTGCGAAGAATAGCAGTAAGCCTGAGGATTGGGAGAACTATAGAAACCAGCAAACAATGACCAAAAAATTGATACAAAGGGAGAAAATAGAATGAGAGTAAACTAGCAAGAAATATAAAAACAGATTGTAAGAGCTTATACAAGTATGTTTTTAAAAAAAGGAAGAGAGTAGCAAATGTAAGCGTGGTCCCTTAGAGGCTGAGACAGGGGAAATTATAATGGGGTATAAGGAAATGGCAGAGACTTTAAACATATATTTTGCATCTGTCTTCATAGTAGAAGACACACAAAGTATACCAAAAATAGTGGGGAACCATGTGGCTAATAAGAGTGAGGAACTTGGAGTAATTAATATCAGTAGAGAAAAAGTACTTGAGAAACTAATGGGGACTAAAAGTCGACAAATCCCCTGGACCTGATGGCCTACATCCTAGGGTTCTAAAAGAGGTGGGTGCAGCGATAGTGGATGCATTGGTTGTGATGTTCCAAAATTCCCTAGATTCTAGAACAGTCCCAGCAGATTGGAAGGTAGCAAATGTAGCCTCGCTATTTAAGAAAGGAGGGAGAGAGAAAACAGGGAACTACAGGCTGGTTAGCCTGACATTAATCGTTGGGAAAATGCTGGAATCCATTACAGGAAACTCTTTCGTATCCGACACCGACTGGACCGGGATGGTGCCGGTTGATTAAAAATTCCGGATAACGGAGAGGTATATCTACTGAGGCTATTTTTAACAAACAAAAATTAAAAAATCAAGAAATGTGCAGTATAATTGGTTACTCCCCTACAGAATGTTGTGTTAAATAGATGGTGGAAGATGCTTGATTAAGTACAGTAATGCCAGTTGAGGGTAATCCATAACTCTATAATTACTTAACAGTAAAACAAAACTTATAAACGACTGTATACAGTAGTTTTCGGAGTATGAATTCTGTCAGTTATTAGAGAATTCTGGATATTTAGGTGCCGTTTAAACGAGAGTTTCCTGTATTAAGGAAGTAGTAACAGGGCACTTAGAAAATCATATGATTAAGCAGTCAACATGGTTTTATGAAAGGGAAAATAGTGTTTGACAAATTTATTAGAGTTTTTTGAGGATGTAACTAGCAGGGTAACTAAAGGGGAACCAGTAGATGTAGTATATTTGGAGTTCCAAAAAGCATTCGATAAGGTGCCACAATAAAAGTTGCTACACAAGATAAGGGATCATGGGATTGGGGGTGATATATTAGCATGGATAGTGGATTGGGTAACGGACAGAAAACAGAGAATATGGATAAATGGGTTATTTTCGGGTTGGCAGGCTGTAACTAGTGGGGCGCCGCAAGGATCAATGCTTGGGCTGCAGCTATTTACAATCTATATCAATGACTTGGATAAAGGGACCGAGTGCAATTTATCAAAGTTTGCTGACGATACAAAGCTAGGTGGGAAAGTAAGCTGTGAGGAGGACACGGACTGCAAAGGGATATAGGCAGGTTAAGTGAGTGGGCAATAAGGTGGCAGGTGGAGTATAATGTGAGGAAATGTGAGATTATTGACTTAGAAACATAGAAACATAGAAAATAGGTACAGGAGTAGACCATTCGGTCCTTCGAGCCTGCACCGCCATTCAATGCGTTCATGGCTGAACATGCTACCTCAGTACCCCATTCCTGCTTTCTTGCCATACCCCTTGATCCCCCTAGTTGTGAGTGTTATATCTAACTCCCTTTTGAATATATTTAGCGAACTGGCCTCAACAACCTTCTGTGGAAGAGAATTCCATAGATTCACCACTCTCTGGGTGAAGAAGTTCCTCCTCAGCTCAGTCCTAAATGGCTTCCCCTTAATCCTTAGACTGTGACCCCTGGTTCTAGTTTTCCCTACCATTGGGAACATTCTGCCCGCATCTAATTTGTCTAAACCAGTCAGGATTTTAAATGTCTCTAAGATCCCCCCTCATTCTTCTGAACTCCAGAGGATACAAGTTCAGTTGACCCAATCTTTCTTGATATGTCAGTCCGGCCATCCCAGGAATCAATCTAGTGAACCTTCGCTGCACTCCCTCAATAGCAAGAATGTCCTTCCTTAAGTTAGGAGACCAAAACTGCGCACAATACTCCAGGTGTGGCCTCACCAAGGCCCTGTACAACTGCAGCATCACCTCCCTACTCCTGTACTCAAATCCCCTTACTATGAAGGCCATCATTCCGTTTGCTTTCTTGACTGCCTGCTGCACTTGCATTCCCACCTTCAGTGACTGATGTACCATGACGCCCAGGTCTCGTTGCACCTCCCCTTTCCCTAATCTGCCACCATTCAGGAAATAGTCCGCCTCTCTATTTTTACCACCGAAGTGGATAACCTCACATTTATCCACATTGTACTTCATCTGCCATACATTTGCCCATTCACCCAACCTGTCCAAGTCACTCTGTAGCCTCCTAGCATCCTCCTCATTGTTCACACTGCCTCCCAATTTAGTGTCATCCGCAAATTTGGAGATATTACATTTAATCCCTTCGTCCAAATCATTAATATATAATGTAAACAGCTGGGGTCCCAGCACCGAACCCTGCGGTACCCCGCTGGTCACTGCCTGCCATTCTGAAAAGTACCCATTTACTCCTACTCTTTGTTTCCTGTGTGCCAACCAGTTCTCAATCCACGTCAACACATTACCCCCAATCCCATGTGCTTTAACTTTGCTCACCAATCTCTTGTGTGGAACCTTGTCGAAGGCCTTCTGAAAGTCCAAATACACCACATCTACTGGTTCCCCCCTGTCCACCCTATTGGAAACATCCTCAAAAAATTCTAGAAGATTTGTCAAGCATGATTTCCCTTTCACAAATCCATGCTGACTTGGACCTATCATGTCGCCACTTTCCAAATGGTCTGTTATGACATCTTTAATAATTGCTTCCATCATTTTACCCACGACCGATGTCAGGCTGACCGGTCTATAATTCCCTGCTTTCTCCCTCCCTCCTTTTTTAAAAAGAGGGGTTACATTGGCCACCCTCCACTCCATCGGAACTGATCCAGAGTCTAAGGAATGTTGGAAAATGATCGTCAATGCATCCACTATTTCCAAGGCCACCTCCTTAAGTACTCTGGGATGCAGACCATCAGGCCCTGGGGATTTTTCAGCCTTCAGTCCCATCAATTTCCCAATACCTTTTCCCGACTAATAAGGATTTCCCTCAGCTCCTCCCTCTTACCAGATCCTCTGACCCCTTTTATTTCCGGCAGGTTGTGTGTGTCCTCCACAGTAAACACCGAACCAAAGTACTTGTTCAATTGATCTGCCATTTCCTTGTTCCCCATTACGACTTCCCCTGTTTCCGACTGCAGGGGACCTACGTTTGTTTTTACTAACCTCTTTCTTTTTACATATTTATAGAAGCTTTTGCTGTCCATTTTAATGTTCTCTGCAAGCTTCCTTTCATATTTTATTTTCCCTGCCCTAATCAAACCCTTCGTCCTCCTCTGCTGAGTTTTGAAGTTCTCCCAGTCCCCGGGTTTGCTGCTACTTCTGGCCAATTTGTATGCAACTTCCTTGGTTTTAATACTATCCCTGATTTCCCTTGTTAGCCATGGTTGAGCCACCTTCCCTTTTTTATTTTTACGCCAGACCGGGATGTACAATTGTTGTAGTTCATCCATGCGATCTCTAAATGTCTGCCATTGCCCTTCCACTGATAGCCCCTTAAATATCGCTTGCCAATTTAACCTCGCCAATTCACGCCTCATACCCTCAAAGTTGCCCTTATTTAAGTTCTGGACCATGGTCTCTGACTTAACTGTTTCCTTCTCCATCCTAATGTAGAACTCCACCATACTATGGTCACTCTTCCCCAGGGGGCCTCGTACCACAAGATTGCTGATTAGTCCTTCCTCATTACACAACACCCAGTCCAGGATGGCCTCCCCTCGAGTTGGTTCCTCAACATATTGGTTTAGGAAACCATCCCTTAAACACTCCAGGAAATCCTCCTCCACCGTATTGCTTCCAGTTTGAGTAGCCCAATCTATATGCATATTAAAGTCACCCATGATAACTGCTGTGCCTTTTTTGCACGCACCTCTGATTTCCTGTTTCATACCCTCCCCCACCTCACTACTGCTGTTTGGAGGTCTGTACACAACTCCCACTAACGTTTTCTGCCCTTTGGTGTTCTGCAGCTCAACCCATATTGATTCCACATCCTCCAAGCTGATGTCCTTCCTAGCTATTGCATTAATCTCCTCTTTAACCAGCAATGCTACCCCGCCCCCTTTTCCTTTTATTCTATCCTTTCTGAATGTTGAATACCCCTGGATGTTCAGTTCCCAGCCTTGATTGTTCTGGAGCCACGTCTCTGTAATCCCAATCACATCGTATCCGTTAACATCTATTTGCACAGTCAATTCATCCACCTTATTACGGATACTCCTTGCATTAAGACACAGAGCCTTTAGGCTTGTTTTATTAACATCCTTTGTCCTTTTAGACTTATGATTTAGTATGGCCCTTTGTGTTTCTTGCCTTTGTTTACTCGGCCTTCCCCTATTGTTTCTCACCCTTCTAACATTTGTTTCTGACTGCATATTACTTCCCCCTGTTTCGCTACATAGGTTCCCATTCCCCTGCCATATTAGTTTAAATCCTCCCGAACTGCTTTAGCAAATATTACCCCGAGGACATCGGTTCCAGTCCTGCCCAAGTGCAGACCGTCCCTTTTGTACAGGTCCCACTTCCCCCAGAACTGGTTCCAATGCCTCAGGAATTTGAATCCCTCCCTCCTGCACCACTGCTCAAGCCACGTATTCAATCTCACTATCCTGTTCTCTCTATTCTGATTAGCACGTGGCCCTGGTAGCAATCCAGAGATTACTACCTTAGAGGTCCTACTTTTTAATTTAGCTCCTAGCTCCCTAAATTCTGCTTGTAGGACCTCTTCCCGCTTTTTACCTATATCGTTGGTACCTACATGCACCACGACAGCTGGCTGTTCACCCTCCCTCTTCAGAATGTTCTGCAGCCGCTCCGAGACATCCTTGACCCTTGCACCAGGGAGGCAACATACCATCCTGGAATCTCGGTTGCGGCCACAGAAACTCCTGTCTATTCCCCTTACAATTGAGTCCCCTATCACTATAGCCCTGCCACTCTTTTTCCCGCCCTGCTGTGCAGCAGAGCCAGCCATGGTGCAATGAACCTGGCTGCTAGTGCCTTCCCCTGGTAGGCCATCTCCCCCAACAGTATCCAAAGCGGCATACCTGTTTTGGAGGGAGATGACCACAGGGGACTCCTGCACTACCTTCCTGATATTGCCCTGCTTCTTGGTCACCCATTCACTGTCTGTCCTAGCCTTTACCTGCGGTGTGGACAACTCACTAAATGAGCGATTCACCGAGTTCTCGGCATCGTGCATGCTCCAGAGTGAGTCCACCCGCAGCTCCAGCACCGCCATGCGGGCTGTCAGGAGCTGCAGCTGGACACACTTCCAGCACACGTAGTTGTCAGGGACACTGGAAGTGTCCCTGGTTTCCCACATGGCACAGGAGGAGCATGAAACGGGTCCGAGACTTCCTGTCATGACTTAACCCTTATGTTACTTTATTACTAAAATTTAAACTTATTTAACTTAGGTCCAGGAGTTAAGTCCCTGAAAACAAAATATAAAATCGAACCTACCTTTCAAATACTTTGGTAGGAAGAATAGAAAAACAATATTTTTTAAATGGTGAGAAACTAGTAAATGTTGGTGTTCAGATAGATTTAGGTGTTTTCATACAGGAAACACAGGAAGTTAACATGCAGGTACAGCAAGCAATTAGGAAGGCAAATGGCATGTTGGCCTTTATTGCAAGGGGGTTGGAGTATAAGAGTAAGGAAGTCTTACTAGTGTACAGGGCTTTGGTGAGACCACACCTGGAGTACTGTGCACAGTTTTGGTCTCCATATCTGAGAAAGGACATGCATGCCTTAGAGGCGGTACAATGAAGGTTCACTAGATTGATCCCTGGGTTGTCCTGTGAGGAGAGATTGAGTAGATTGGGCCTATACTCTGGCGTTTAGAAGAATGAGAGGTGATCTTATTGAAACAAATAAGATTCTCGGGGGGATTGACCGGGTAGATGCTGAGAAGTTGTTTCCCCTGGTTGGAGAGTCTAGAACTAGGGGGCATAGTCTCAGGATAAGGGGTCGGTCATTTAAGACTGAGATGAGGAGGAATTTCATCACTGAGTTGTGAATCTTTGGAATTCTCTACCTGATGCTGAGTCGTTCAGTATATTCAAGGCTGGGATAGATAGATTTTTGGACTCTAGGGGAATCCAGGGATATGGGGATCGTGCGGGAAAGTAGAGCTGAGGTCGAAGATCAGCCATCATATTGAATGGCGGAGCAGGCTCGAAGGGCCATATGGCCTACTCCTGGTCCTGTTTTTTATGTTCCTATAACCAGAGGACACAGATTTAAGGTAATTGGCAAAAGAACCAGAGGCAATATGAGGAATTTCTGGAATGCACTGCGTGAAAGGGTGGTAGAAGCAGATTCAATAGTAACTCAAAAGGGAATTGGATAAATACTTGAGGAAAAATTTGCAGGGCTATGGGGAAAGAGCAGGGGAGTGGGACTAATTGGATAGCTCTTTGAAAGAGCTGACACAGGACAATGGGCCGAATGTCCTCCTGTGCTGTCAGTCTATGAAACGGACTTGGAAACCTTTTACAAAAATCTTTTTTTAAAAGAACGTTTAAAAACAGATTGGTCACATGTACCAATACCACACAGAATTTAACACTTAATCATTTTTCTTCAAACTGTTCATCAATTAATGCTTGCCTTTTAGCTAGAGACACCAAATGAATTTGTGAGTAAGTTATAAGCATCACAAAGCTCGAGCCATTGCACTTGACAAGGCGTAAAAGCCTCTAAAACATCACTAGGCGATTTTCACACCTAGACAGAAACATTTGTAGAAAGAGCTTACCACCACTTGGAAGAAGCATATTGAGAGTAGCAAGGGCACATAATGTACTCTGGGTGGGGGACTTCAATGTCCATCACCAAGAGTGGCTCGGTAGCACCACTACTGACTGAGCTGACCGAGTCCTGAAGGACATAGCTGTGAGACTGGGCCTGCGACAGGTGGTGAGAGAACCAACAAGAAGGGAAAACCTACTCGTCCTCCCCAATCTACCTGTTGCAGATGCATCTGCTCATGACAGTATTGGTAGGAGTGACCACCACACAGTCCTTGTGGAAATGAAGTCCTGTCTTCACACTGAGGACACCCTCCATTGTGTTGCGTGGCACTACCACCGTGCTAAATGGGATAGATTCAGAACAGATCTAGCAGCTCAAAACTGGACAACCATGAGACACTGTGGGCCATCAGCAGCAGCAGAGTTGTATTCCACCACAATCTGTAACCTCACGGCCCGGCATACCATACACTTTACCATTACCATCAAACCAGACGATTAACCCTGGTTCAATGAAGAGTGTAGAAGAGTATGCTAGGAGCAGCACCAGGCGTACCTGAAAATGAGGTGCCAACCTGGTAAAGCTACAACATTGGACTACATACATGCTGAACAGCGGAAGCAGCATGCTATAGACAGAGCTAAGCGATCCCACAACTAGCGGATCAAATCATAGCTCTGCAGTCCTGCCAGATCCAGTCGTGAATGGTGGTGGACAATTAAACCACTAACTGGAGGAGCAGGCTCCATGAACATCCCCGACCTCAATGATGGCGGCGTGCAGCATGTGAGTGCAAAAGACAAGGCTGAAGCATTCGCATCCATCTTCAGCCAGAAGTGCTGAGTAGATGATCCATCTTGGCCTCCTCCTGAGGTCCCCACCATCACAGAAGCCAGTCTTCAGTCAGTTTGATTCATTCCACATGATATCAAGAAACATCTGAGTGCACTGGATACGGCAAAGGCTACAGGACCCGACATCATCCCGGCTGTAGTACTGAAGATTTGTGCTCCAGAACTAGCTGGGCCTCTAGACAAACTATTCCAGTACAGCTACAGCATTGGGATCTAACTGACAAAATGGAAAATTGCCCAGGTATGTCCTGTCCACAAAAAGCAGGACAAAACCAATCCAGCCAATTACCGCCCCATCAGCCTACTCTCAATCATCAGCAATGTGATGGAAGGTGTCGTTGACAGTGCTATCAAGCGGCACTTGCTCACCAATAACCTGCTAACCTATGCCCAGTTTGGGTTCCGTCAGGACCACTCGACTCCAGACCTCATTACAACCTTGGTCCAAGCATGGACAAAAGAGCTGAATTTCAGAGGTGAGGTGAAAGTGACTGCCGTTGACGTCACGGCAGCATTTGAGCCCCAGTAAAATTGAAGTTAATGGGGATCAGGTGGAAAACTCTCAACTGGCTGGAGTCATACATAACTCAAAGGAAGATGTTTGTGGTTGTTGGAGGTCAATTATCTCAGCCCTAGGACATCGCTGCAGGAGTTACTCAGGGCAGTGTCCTACGCTCAACCATCTTCAGCTGCTTCATCAAAGACCTTCCCTCCATCAGAAGTGGGGATGTTCGAGTGTTCAGTTCTATTCGCAACTCCTCAGAAACTGAAGCAGTTCATGCCCGCATGCAGCAAGACATTCAGGCTTGGGCTGATTAGTGGCAAGTAACATTCACGCCACACAAGTGCCAGGCAATGACTATCTCCAACAAGAGAGAGTCTACCATGACATTCAGTAGCATTACCATCGCCAAATCCTATACCATCAACATCTTGGGGGTCACCATTGACCAGGAACGTAACTGGACCAGCCACATAAATACTGTGGCTACAAGAGCAGGTCAGAGGCTAGGTATTCTGCGGCGAGTGACTCACCTGACTCCTCAAAGTCTTTTCACCACCTACAAGGCACAAGTCAGGAGTGTGATGGAATACTCTCCACTTGCCTGGATGAGTGCAGCTCCAACAACACTCAAGAAGCTCAACACCATCCAGGACAAAGCAGCCCGCTTGATTGGCACCCCATCCACCACCTTAAACATTCACTCCCTCCACCACCAGCGTACCGTGGCTGCAGTGTGTACCATCTACAAGATGCACTGCAGCAATTTGACCAGGCTCCTTCGGCAGCACCTTCCAAACCCGTGACCTCTACCACCTAGAAGGACAAGGGCAGCAGGCGCATGGAAACACCATCACCTCCAAGTTCCCCTCCAAGTCACACACCATCCTGACTTGGAAATATATCGCTGTTCCGTCATTGTTGCTGAGCCAAAGATTCTGAACTCCCTATCGGTGTTCCCCGTAATTTTTTTGGATCGCGCGGCCGCTTCAGCGCGGCTCATTCGAAAGTCCATGCATGCACGTTTGTTTCAATTTAAAAGCCGGCTCACTGGCTGCATGGGACCCCTGGAGCGCTGCGCAGCTTAAAAGGGACATTGCATGGAACCCGCCAGATTTTTGTAAAAACTCAACTGGTTCACTCCACCCCTACTTGGTCTGGCGTACACATTACTCCAGTTCCACAATATATGGTTGACTCTTAATGCCAGAGGGCAACTAGGAATGGGCAATAAATACTGCCTTCTCGGTGTCGCCCACATCCTATGAACAAATAAAACTAATCTCTATTAACACTATAATTCAATAATAGAAGCCATCCACAAATTTGATTTTAATCAAGCAGGTTTACACGAGGACTTATCCTATGGTTTAACCTTTGTCAATCTGCTTTTCCTAAGTTACTACTTATTGGAGTCCAATTTGTTATTTTATATGTGTATGTATTTATACATTAAATATGGCACACTCCAGATATCATGCATTGTTGTAAGTGCAAAACAGTCTTAAAATACCTGGTGCTTCTGAGTTGCAGCTTGAAATTAACGAGTACAGTCCAATCGTCAAAATTCCCTCATCGAACAGCAATTGAATTGACCTCGAGCTTGTATATTTAGGACAATTCTCTTCTGTGGCTTGAACAGGATGACCAGCTTGAACACAGCTCTATCTTAGCAGCAGAAACATAATGTGCTATGAAGCTTCTGTCATTATAAAACATAATTTTTGCTTTTAGTACTAGAAACATAGAGAACCAAAACTGAAAAATAACTGTAGTCTTTTTAATTTTGTTGTAGTAATGTGACCGTACTGCTCAAGCAGTTATAATATGTATATGTTTTCAGGGCTGTAATTATTTTTGGATATGGTGTAACATTATTATAGATTAGTAGTTATGCACGGCATTCAGATTTCTGGATTTTTTTTGTTTTTATCTCTATAGATTAGTCTTTTACTCAGAATGTTGCATATTAATAGAACACTGCTGTGTTTCAAAACTGTGCTCTATAATTAATATTTAATGTGCAGAATATTAAATTGTGTGTTTTACAGACTTCAGTGGACAGCCTTTCAGGTTGACTCACCATAAATCAAAACAGGCAAGCAAAACAAACAAACTCAAACCATGTTGTGGTGAAACGGATTCGTGAACCGTTTCTAATTGGCATTACAATCTGCATTCAGTAGCTGAGTGCAAACTGGTCAAATTCACAAAGTGTACCAAACTGGGTGGGAGTGGAGTGGAACCATAGTCTACAAAATAATTTGGATAAACTATGTAAGTGCGCAATATAGTGCCAAATGAAAGTGAGTATGAAAATGTGCAAAGGATTGAACATGGGAAGAAAAGTACTTCATAAATGCTGTTGAAATAGCTGTGGCCGAACTTGAGACATTGGGGCTTTGGCAATCTTTGCACTTAACGTGTCCAGTCACCAAGGATCAGCCATCAACAAAGTGAGTAGAATGCTGAACTATCTCACCAAATCAGCAGAGTACAAAGTTATGCTAAAACTGCATAGCACTCTATTCAGATAACGTGTTGAATACTGTGTCCAGTTTTGGTTATTGAGACATTAAGGGAGGCAATCAAGTTATGGAGGTGGCAGAGAGAAGAGCCGTGAGATTGATCTTGAGCATCAGAATACAGGAAACTCTTGTTTAACCGGCACCTAAATATCCGGAATTCTCTCTTAACCGGCAAAAATCATACTCCGAAAACTCCTCTCAAATAACCGGCAATGTTGCCGAGTCCGAGTCTCCCGCGAACGCCGAGTACTCCGAAAACTCCTCTCAAATAACCGGCAATGTGTCCGAGTCTCCCGCAAACACCGAGTTAGTCAGTGGGGGTGGTTCTCCAAAGTGCCACTACTCGGCCTCCTGGCGCTGTCGGAAGTCCGAACACTGCAGTAACAGGAGTCTGATTCTCCCGCGCTGCCGGGAGTCTCACTTACTGTTAAGTAATTAAAGAGTTATGGATTGCCCTCAACTGGCAGTACTGTACTTAATCAAGCATCTTCCACCATCCATTTAACACAACATTCTGTAGGTGAGTAACCAAATACTGTATACTGCACATTTCTTGATTTTTTTATGTTAAAAATAGCCTCGGTAGATATAACTCTCCGTTATCCGGAACTTTCGATCAACCGGCACCACGCCGGTCCCGTCGGTGCCGGATACCAAAGAGTTTCCTGTACTGAGTTATGAGGAAAGGCGAGCGAAACTGGGGCTTTTCAGCATTGAGTGGAGGTAACTGAAATATGACTTAATAGAGGTAGCTATATTGTAGAAAAGATAAATTCAGAAAGCTAAACCATGGCTGGTTCATAATAGTGAAATCAAATTTTGGCCTGATGGCAGGAAGTAATTCAAAGTAAGAGTGATCAACATGTAGAATGGACTTCTGGGTACAGGAGTGGAGGCAAAACCTCTGGAAACATTTAATAAATGGAGGATGTTGTGATGGAACTGTGGATTCCTTTCTGGGCGGATGAACTAGGAATGACCAAATGGCTTCATGATCTTGTGACGTTTTTAAAAGACCGTTATTAAATCCTATTAAGAACGGACTTTGTGAATTAATACAAGATTGGGAACAAAGAACCAAAATTGCATTGCATTTGACCTTCTCAGTCCATCGCAGTCTTTGTAGGAATAGGATAGCTATTTGTGAATCTTGATGTGCATATTGTATGAGTAAGTCACTACAGTGCAGAATAGTTAAATGAATAATGATTTTGCCAAGTAATTTTATTCACTTAACCGTGCTATTTTATCCATTTTAACTGTTGTAACAGGTTTGGCAAGAAAGTAATAATGGAATACAAACTGGATTGCAATTACAATCCTGTAAAAACGATCACACAGTTGTTCTTGATAACTGAAAGTGTATTTATGTCATTTGCTTCATTACAATATACACACAACAGTGCAGCACAACATTTTTTTTAAAAAAAGGCAAATTTTTAAAAATAAAAAACAGATTTATCACATGTAGTGTTTATGCACTGCTAAAACATGACTATGTTATAAGCATCACAAACCTTGAGCATTAGCGCCCGATCAGGTGGTTTTCACACCTAAACAACCGCGCTTGAGCCCTAGCACTCGAGATGAAAAGGACTCAAACACCTGAATTGGTTACTAGGCGACTATAACACCTTGACAAAAACGCTTGTTTTAAAAAAAAACTTAACGCGTCCGCTTTAGCGAGGCAGTACAATGCTTAAATTTAATAAATCCAGACTTTTGCAATTCATTTAAACGTGTTATTTAACAGGGACAGCTATCATTGGAAAGGATAGAAAAGTCATTTGTGCGTGGAGGTTTTATTCTCCAACATTTTATTCTCTTATCAGTTGTTCATTTAAGTGGGGTTTACTGTATTAGGTATACACTTCTAGATATAAATGGCTCTCATAAAATAAAGAACATTGGAAATTACTTCTGGATTTCAATATCTAGCCCATGCAAGTTGGGATGCCTGTTCTCTGTATTATGTTGTAAATTCTGTTGAAAAAGTAATATACCCCTTACAAATATAAATTTTTAAAGATTTTTAAAAAATGCCTATAATTTTGCCACTGAGATAAACAGGATGCCTGATACAAATGGGACTTGTTTAATTTATTTTCATGACTTAGCTGAAAGTAAGAGCTTCCACTCAGTTTCCACTGGGCTCTTACGACTGCTTCTGTGAGCTAGTCACTGAGAGGTGTGCAAGAACTGCCAGGGGTAACTGTCACACCAATTTTACCTCTGTCCTTACTTATGGGAAAGCACCTGGCCTTTGGCTGCTCCTCATAGTGGCACAACCAAAAAAAACAACTTGTATTTATATAGCGCCTTTAACGTAATAAAACATTCCAAGGCGCTTCACAGGAGTGTTATCAAAAAAAAACCATAAACTAGCACTCTAGATTTATCACACTGCATCGTCATATTTTTCAAAAAGCATAGTGCTATTATTTTTACATCACCAGCTTCCATTTCATTTTATTCTACAGACAGAATCGAGAGGACAGACTCAACTAATAATTTGTTGGATTTATGATGCTTTTTGAAGCAGTAATTGCAAAAAGATTAATTTTTTGATTTCAAGTCATACATTTGTTTAGTTTGAGGATTTTTCTGAAGTCTCATATTTGTACACAGTTCTATAAAAACATCTTTCATAAAACCATTGAAAAATTAAGCTGTACTAAATCCTTTTAGAATTTCATTCATATCATCCTGAGAGATCCTGGTATCTTTAGCAAACATCACTTTTATCATCTGTATGGCTCAGGAACACACTATACAGTGCATTTGCAAAATGAGCTGTTGTAGAAGAAACAGCAAGCACATCTTTTGTTTCCTTTATTAATTCAGTGAGTGTTGTTAGTGAGGAAACACCATCTGTTCTGAACATTACACATCATGCTCACATCCTTGACTTGTATGGGTTTAAAATTCTAGATTCTGTTATGTAAGGAAACCAAGAAGTTAAAAATTGCATAAAATACCAATTTTTATTGTGGATTTCAAACGGTACATTTTGTTCTAAGTGTTTGGCAAATCCTTTATTTGCATTTTTTTCCAGTTTTCTTTCCTGGGCTCTTGCTCAGATGGCTCTTGCTCTGTTGGCACAGGCAACATTTTGTCACCTTATCCAAATGACTGTTCTTCATGTGAGACCCTAGACCATGAGGGTTGGCATACTATGTGACAATGGAAAACATCACAGCCAAAGCTAATTCTGTCCACGTCTGTTATCCACACACATCCACTTTCTACCAGAGGTCATCAGATAATGAAAAGAAACAGAAATCCTGACTGACCATTTATTCCTCCACGACTCCTGTCCTTGGGTGTTGAGGACCCATTCCAGTACACAACTGCTGCTCTGACAGTTAACTCCACTAGACTGGGATGATATCTGGAACCTCCCTCATCTATAAGGCTAAATACCACACCACACAGTATTTTTACAAACTGAGCCATCGGGACAGCAGTCATTTTTCATTTGATTAGAATATAAATTGCATCATTGTAGCATGATGTAAATGATGCACAAAATTTATCTTTTTTTAAATGAAGACAACGCCTCTTTCTTTAACTGTTCAAACTAGAATAATTATTTTCTCACAGCTTCCTGCAGCAAAATTAACTCTGGCTTTATTCCATGATTTGTGTGTATTTTTTGTTTTGAAAAAATTACTATATTCTTCAAAAAAGTTAATGTCAAAACGGAACAAGGATTTTTGAAATCTGATCCAAGTACAGCCGCGGGCTCACAATGATTATATCAAGTGCCTGACTGCAAAACGCAACATTGTGTGATGTAAAAGAGAAAAAAAGCTTCAAATGTTGTAATAAAAAAATAGAATATATTGGAAATTCACAGTAGGTATATCAGCATCTGAAAGTATAGGTTAATGTTTCTGGTGTCGACCCTTCATCAGAATTGGACCTTTTTTTTGAGACTAAATGAAAATAAGGCAGAAGAGAGAGCTGATAAGAGTCCAGAGTTGGATATGATGACACCTGTTGCAGAGAGGCAGTTAATGGGTTTAATAGCCTCCAGATTGGTTTTTGAAGAGCTGGAACAGGATTTAAAAACTGGTAGATGCTATACCAAGATCATCTTGCAAGATTTGTTTAGGCTTTACAGCCAGGATTGTTGGAGACCAGCTTTGAATGTAGGAATCTATCCAGTGGGGGCATTTCCACTTCAGGGATTGGTTTGCAGAGCTAGAAGAGTAGGTGTTGCAAGTCCTCCCTTGCAAGTTTTTTTTGAGGCCCAGCATGACTGAAAACAACAGCGATCGTCATGGTGAAGCATATTTCAAATTCATTGGGGGAATTGCCATAACAAAGCAGTTTGTTACTACTGTCTGGAGAGCAAGCTCAATATTCTCTGGTGACTCATTGCTCATTAATACTAGCTAGCTGCATATTTTTTGGAGTAGCTTATCTGCTTGCTGGTCAGCACCAGTGAAGCTTCCTCTTGTACCAACTGACACTGAAGAAGAAAAGTCCAGGGTTTCAGCCAGGACAGTGGATGCTGTTGATCATGACCCCAAGTAGATTCTTAGCTCCTCCCTGTCTCCCACACCAAAGAAGCACACTATAGCGGTCAGTGTTAGCGGCTTCCTGTGATTTATAGTTTCCCTCAACAATATTTAGCCTGGAATCTCCTTTGATACCATAAAGTAATTAGATACCCACTAAGGCTTCCTTCCATGAAAGTGAAGTAGCAGTTGTCCAAGTGAGTAGGGCCATCTTTCCCTTGAGACGTTTAACCAAACCCCACAAATCTCTCAACAGACAAATGGTCCCTTTTTTAAAAATAGGCATGCTTGCAAGGGGGAAGATCTAGGTTGTACACTTGGTTTGCAGCACTATACTTTCACCTCTGGGCACTTCATTACAAAACGGATTTGATGGGGATGAAATTTCTGAGCTTCCGCTAGGGTTATATAAGAAATTTCTTTAATTCTGTCAAACACTCCTAAAGAATGTGGATCAACAACATAAATCTGGTCGCAAATTGGCACGAGATTGGTAATCTCACTGAGTGGCTTAAGGATGGCTGTTGTGGGAAATAAAGTTGTGTCACTACTTCAGTAGGAGATAGTTGTCTGAGGTTGGGGTTCATGCATGTTATAGCCGAGTACAAGAGAGTTTGCTCCTGCAACTAATATTTACTATACTTGCCTTGTGACTGCTTAATTATGACACTGGGTAAAAAGTGTTTAATCTGCAGCACTGATATCTCAATGAACACAAAACAATCACCAAAATGAAGAAACTGGACATGCTTGCAAATGTATGCTTATCCTAGTTGTCTGTGCATAAGATTTGATGTGTACCTCAATGAGTATTTGGATTGAAAATGATGTCCTTCAATACAAACAGAAAATACTGGAAATATGCAGCTGGTCCATCAACATCTATTGAGGAAAAATGTTTTGGGTGACCTGAATAATAGATTGACAGAGTCGTGGCATCACAAAGTTAGGGAACTTAATTAGATTTTAACCATACTTTAAAGTGTGTAGTTTTAGTATCATTTCTGCAGTTAATGCCAAATGATCTTTGGTGGGCATCAGTGCAGCATTCGCAGTAAAACTCAGGTTGCTAACTAAGTTGCTGAAACCGTGTGTAAGATGCTGAATTAAGTTCGTATCGAATGTAGTATATCTTTAGTGTAAGTGACTTCCTCATCACACATTAGATTAGTGAAAATACATTGACAAAGTGGGACATTCTACTTGTGTATGCATGATTACTAACTTAGAGAAGTACATTTAAAATATCCTGCTGGGGGCAGTAGTTTGCCAAACAGATAAATCAAAGATAAAAACAGAAAATGCTGGAAATACTCAGCAGGTCAGGCAGCATCTGTGGCGAGAGAAACAGAGTTAACATTTCAGGTCGATGACCCTTCGTCAGAACTGGAAAAAGCTGGAGATCAAACAGGTTTTTAAGCAAGTGCAGGGGCAGGGAAAGGAGGGAGGGGAGGAAAGAACAAAAGGGAAGGTCTGTGATAGGATGGAAGGCAGGAGAGATTGAGAGATTAAGAGATGGTGCAAGGCAAAAGGAGATGGTAATGGGACAAGTTAAGAAACAAAAGATGGCTCTAGATGAAGTGTAAAAAAAATAAAATAAAATGAATGGGGGAAAAAAAAGAATAGGGGCAGAGGTTATGGCCTGAAATTGTTGAACTCTATGTTGAGTCCAGAAGGCTCTAAAGTGCCTAATCGAAAGATGAGATGCTGTTCCTCGAGCTTACGTTGAGCTTCATTGGAACAGTGTAAGAGGACGGTGAGGTCTGAGTGGGAGTGGAGTGGAGTGGCGAATTAAAGTGACAGGCGACCGGAAGCTCGGGGTCCCCCTTACGGACTGAACGGAGGTGTTCTGCAAAGCGGTCACCCAATCTGCGTTTGGTCTCCCCAATGTAGAGGAGACCACATCGTGAGCAGCGAATACAGTATACTAAATTGCAAGAAGTACAAGTAAATCGCTGTTTCACCTGGAAGGAGTGTTTGGGCCCCTGGACAGTGGGAAGGGTGGAGGTGGAAGCTCAACGTAAGCTCGAGGAACAGCATCTCCTCTTTCGATTAGGCACTTTACAGCCTTCTGGACTCAACATAGAGTTCAACAATTTCAGGCCATAACCTCTGCCCCTATTTTTTTTCTATTTTTTTTTTACACTTCATCTAGAGCCATCTTTTGTTTCTTAACTTGTCCCATTACCATCTCCTTTTGCCTTGCACCATCTCTTAATGTCTCTTCATCTCTCCTGCCTTCCATCCTATCACAGACCTTCCCTTTTGTTCTTTCCTCCCCTCCCCCCTCTCTCTGCCCCTGCACTTGCTTAAAAACCTGTTCGATCTCCAGCTTTTTCCAGTTCTGACGAAGGGTCATCGACCTGAAACGTTAACTCTGTTTCTCTCTCCACAGATGCTGCCTGACATGCTGAGTATTTCCAGCATTTTCTGTTTTTATTTCAGATTTCCAGCATCTGCAGTATTTTGCTTTTGTAGATAAATCAAAGACCCTGAATACGTGGTCAGCAGCGTAGCTAAGGAGTACGCCGCCGACATCGCAAGGAAATCCGCATTTACCTCGTGCAAACCCCCCTTCGAGAACTTGATTTCAAACGCCGCAGAGTTGTGCGCAGTGTCGTGCCCCACGGAGCAGACTGCTATGCGTATGCCAACCTGGGATCACGTGGGGCGGTGCTCCTTTCACTTCCTGACTCTCAGCTAATTGCCAATCCAATACTCCCAAAGTGAAATTCTGGATTAACGGGTAATACGACCAGCGTGGTGTTCATTTGAGCAAACTTTTTATGTTGGAAATATCACTATCATACAATGTAAGATCTATTTGTTAGGTTGAAGTGGTAATTTTATTTTTTAATTGGTTAACCTAGAAACCCGAGGTGAATGTAGCCAGTGTTTAAGGCACATTGAATAGATCTGAAAAGGGTTTCCTGCAATGCAAAATATAGTAGAGTTTTTTAAAAAGTGTATGTTGTTAAAGTCGACTTAGTTCTAAAAGTAACTGTTTTAGAGTTATACATTTTTCTAATACATGAGAAGAAAATGCCCGTTGTTTGATGTGGGATATGGAAGTGAAAGTTTATGTACGGCCACTTGTAAAGGGGTTTATATTGGGTGCTGTAAATATTCAGAGTTAACAAACTGAATTTTCTACACAGAGATGTTGAGGCATTTAGGTGTAGAATAGGTAGGTCCATGGTTTAAAATAAAAAGCTACACCTATCCAATGGCAGCAAATAATTGAACATACATATTTATCTATTGTACAGCACCAGTTAACAATTTGGATTTAGTGGGATGTGAAATTACGCTAATTGTCTATTACTGTGCAACAGGCTTCCTGCGCCTGTTTGCACCAGACTTAAACATTTTCAGCGTAATTACCTCGCAGTAGGTGGACAATTAGCCCAACTTTTTGCCAGCACGTTCGTTTGTATGAGGAGGTAAAAGATGCAGTGAAGCATATGTGCAGTCGGAACTTGATAGATCGCAAGTTTGGGATTTAGCGCATGCGCAGTCAGTTTTAAAGGTGGTATGAGAATACACCGTCATACCGACCGCAAATTTTGCCCCAATATGAAATGTATAACTCCATAACTTTTTGAGTTCATGGTTTTGTGGAGACAGATTTCTAGGTGTATTACCCATGACCAAACTATGATGTACTTTATTTATATAACTCATTCAGCAACTTTTTATACAAATATAATGCAGCAGAACATAACTGATTTCATTAAACTTTGAATTTAAACCTTGTTAAAAGACAGTCAGTGTCTCTTTGCCTGAAAATATCTTCAATGTCATTTTACAAAGAAGATATCGGTGCAATTTTTGTTTGCCATTTTCATGTTTCAAGATAATTCATTCAGTGTGTGTGATATGTAATACTAATCATTCTTATTGGTATGTTCAGCGATTTTCATTTTCCTGTAACAAATGACCATTAGCTAGTTTGTTGGATTTTTTTCCAAAATCTGTTGAGACTTCGGGCTCGATTTTAATAACGGATGTGGGTTGAGGGCGGGCCCGCTACTCGGTAGCTTTTGGACCCGCACCCGGCTGCCGCCTCCCAGCACTTCCGATTTTGGCTTCATTGGCTTCGTTACGGCCGACGCGCGGGTCCCTCCAGGCAATTGCTTGCAGGATGTCAGTTTCTCGCGTCTGACGACACGTTGTTTGTTTTGAAAATTTAAAGGGCCCATGTCCCCTTTGCATACAAATGTCATTGGGATGGCTTGGTGCTTTATTATCTTAAAAGGGGAGTTGACAGTGTCTGTTCTGAGCAAAATTTAATGAATGATATTGCTGGTCATATTATTCCAGAAAGAGATTCATGATTTTTTGATATATGACTTTATTATCTGACTATGAAATGAAAAAGATGCCAGATGTGTTCCAGTCATTTGCTTAGTAATATTAATGCTTTTTTCTCTAAAGGTGCTGGGAGCTGTAGGAATGGTAGCCCCAAAAACTAAGGCTGCAGCCAGGTTCAATGAGGGCTCTCTCCATGCTCTTGTTGAGGGAGTTAGAGGACGTCAGGAGCTCCTCTTTCCTGGAAACGGAAGGAGGCCTCCTCAGCAAACCAAGGCAGCTTGGCTGCAAATTGCTGAGGAGGTGAGCTCGAGGTCTATGTGCAGACGCACATGGGTTTAGTGTCAAAAAAGGTTTAATGATCGGCTGAGATCACCTAAAGTGTGGCCTCTGTGTTCTGGGAAATGGAAGTTCAAGAGTGAGGGCTCAGGGCGATTTCCACGTAGAATGATGGTGGTGACATTGAGCGCAAACCACCGTTTATTGGAGTTTGAGACTGTCGGAGTTATATTCATCTCCGTGTGCCAGCCACCTGTGGTTGAAGCATTAGCTTATGCGAATCTGGCATGGCTGAATGCACCCCTTGCCTGACGGCCATCAATGTGGTCGCCTGCTGCTGGATTGGCCACATCCAGCCCCGCAAGGGGTCACTCCCCATCCTCCTCCTCGTCCTCTTCATCTTCCTCCAAGGAGGCTGTGCTGAGCCACTTGTTCATCCGACAGCACTAAGCCGCGCTGCTCTTCCTCCGAATCTGACGACCAGAATGAGAGGATGTAAATGGTTCCCATCCCGTTGTTATAGATTTCAGTTGAGGCAAGAAGCTTGCAAGCGCACACTCAAAGTGGCCTGAAATTATTCCAATCAGTTCAAACAGCAGTTGGGTGTCAGCTTGACGAGTCACAAGGTCATTAGATTTGCAGAATCTTATTCCAAACCTCCAACAACAAAGTTGTTGCATTTGAATGCCAGCCATGTTACAGGAGCGCTTTTAAAGTTCTGCACCAATAATGACTACAGATCATGTCCTCCACCAACTCGTCAGAAACAGTCCAGCTGCGAGGAGACAAGACGGGAAACAGGAGCCAGAGGCACGAAAATGGGAAACCTATCAAAATAGGATTAGCAAGGCAGTTAACAGACTCTTAACGCCTTAACTATCTGTCCCACCGATTGGAGTCGGGTCAGTTTGGGAGTGGCTGACCCGACACTCACGAAAATCGCGTGGGGGCAGGATGGAGGCGGGTTGGGTGTCTGAAGCCATTTTTTCTGATTTTCGCAGCTGACCCGCCTCCTCGGCTATTAAAATCAAGCCCTTCATGTTCAACAGAGAGGGCAGAAATCTCTTTAAACAGTTGATTAAGCAACCATTTGTCATCCTTTTGTAGTGGTGTGAACAAAGTTGTAAAGGATTTTTGTTTATAAGCGCAAAACTGTAGCAGGTTCTTGAAGCGACTGCTGTTAGTAATGGTGAAGGTGATTTAGTTTTAGTCTGTATGTGCCTTTAGCATCTTTTATTAGACGTAAACCGCAGTAACATAATTGCTTAATGTTATTGATTCTGGCTTTCTAAGTAAGATAACTCAACAAAATTAATGACAAAAATATACCAGAAGTGTA
Source organism: Squalus acanthias (assembly GCA_030390025.1). NCBI lineage: Eukaryota > Metazoa > Chordata > Chondrichthyes > Squaliformes > Squalidae > Squalus > Squalus acanthias. The sequence continues at coordinate 112,434,137 of CM059425.1, read as the reverse complement.
GCTAAATGTAGCTTTAATGTCCAAAGTGGTTTTTCATCAATTTAATAAAACCCATAATGCATTTCCTGAAGGCAGAGAGGGACGTATTCATCTTAATTCTTTTACTTTAAGTAGCATAAAGAAATGTATTATGAATTGTTTATGACAGCAATTCTTCTATTAAATTGTATTTAAAATCCCTTTGATGCTATTTATAATTAGATTTCCTTATTTGTTATGTATAAACCATACAGCCTTAGATTTTTGACTCTGCTCCTATATATTTTTACAATCGCGATAGCTTAGACAAGAATATTTATTGTACTTCAAGAGTATATTGTTTGGTATGTGTTGCCCACAGCTGAAGCTCAATTGCATTTTTCACTTCATATTTTAAGTCTTCTGCACACTTTAATATATATATGTGTATTTCAAACATAGATTTACACAGAAAATACTTCTCATAATTTCCAAGGTCTTTCTGCATTCCAGCTGCAAAGAAATCTGAGATTCTGTATGCAGATTTTTCTTTCTCTCTCATAGTTGATCTTTGTCAAATAAACGTGATAGTGCCCAGTTTATTTGGTCAATGTTTCCCGCCACCTCCCCCGTCCCAAGTTTCACCAGGAAGACCATAACATGTAACTTTGTGTTTCTTAAAATCAATGGCTAAACTTTTGTACTCACCAGGAAGACATTGCACATTTTCTGCACGTGCAGCTGGATGCACAGAAGCAGGCAGCTGTCACATTATGATGGGCTTTTGTAAGTGTCATACTGTTTAATATATAAAATTGGATTATGTAGGAGAAAAATGTTTGAAAAACCCACTGCAACCACATTGGCTGTACTTGAGCCCTGTAATTTGCAGAAGTTCCACCATTGACGGCTATGCCTACAGCTGCCTACGTCACACACTCTAGAATTTACTCCCTTATCCCTCGGCTTCTTCACCTGCCTCTTCTCCTTTAGGACTTTCCTGAAAACCCACTTGTTTGACGAAGGCTTTGGGCTCTCCTCCTAATATCTCATTTGCTCGGTATTTAGTTCTTCCTTATGCTTCTGTGAAGCACCTTTGGATGTTTTTCAAAATTAAAGCCATTAAATAAATGCTGCTTGTTCTCGTTAACCCAACAATTCTAAGCTTACTTATACTAGTAATCTGATGAGAGCAACTATTGCAATTTGAGAATTTTGAATTCAGTTAAAAAAATCTGGAAATAGATAGCTCATATCAGTGAAAGTGACCCTGAAGCTGTGTGGTTGCCATAAAAATTGGTTCACTATGTCCTTTCAGGAAGGAAACCTGTCATCCTTACCAGTCTGACCTACATGTGACTTCAGTTTCACACCAACGTGGTTGATTTTTAATTGCCCGCTGAAGTGGTCTAGCAAGCCACTCCGTTGTATCAAACTGCTGTAGTGGATCAAGAAGGCCCACCACCTTCTCTGAGCAACTTGGCTGGGCAGTTGGCGACGCCCACGTCCCGAGAATAAATTAAAAAAAAAAATATGTAGGCAATAGATGTAACGCTCAATTTTTTCGAATATGAATTGCAGATGCTTGTTTATCAATTTTTTTCAATTGCTGTATTTTTTTTTGTCTTCTCAGTGTACCTGCCGGAAAGACATGGTTAAGATATCCATGGATATCTTTATAGAAAAATTTCAGCCAAGCAGGTACACACTCTGGAAACAAGGAAAGGACATTCAAACTATTGATCACACAAAACCCACTCCTGAATCAACTCCTGAGCTGGAGACTTGGCAGAAGCAAAGAAAAGCAACTCAAAGGAAGTCTGAAATGTCTATGAAAAGGTAACTTATTCAACTCATAATTAAACCAGAGATATGCAGCACTAGTTAGTTATGGTGTTGAAGTGCTTCAAAGTCCGTTAATGTGCTGGCAAAAGTGGCTAACTAATCTTGTCATTCCCCATATGTTCCTTGAATGAACTTTGTTTCAGAACATAAGAAATAGGAGCAGGAGTAGGCCATATGGCCCTTCGAGCCTGCTCCGCCATTCAATAAGATCATGGCTGATCTTCTATCTCAACTCCACCTTCATAGACGTCCAAGTATTTTAAGTAGTGGGTCATTATAATGCAAACATTTAATATGCGGTTTGAAAATACTCATTGCCTACCATTACTGTTGGAAACCGTGATTAAAAATACTTGTTACAAAATAGCTGTTCTCAAAACATTATGGAATTCATTGCCTTAGATTTTATTTTGATATGGCAATGCCAGTAGAAATGAATAGGTACAATTCAGGATCAGTTGATTGGGGAAAAGGTTATAGGGATACAGATAATTTTATCCAAGACCATTCCAACCTGACAGCCATATCTTCTGCAGTCTCTATCAGTTCAGAACTCGATCTAAAAAGATAAAAACTCTAGAAGATGAAAGGGCATTCAGCGAACCTGTGGCTAAAGAAACAACTGCGGCCGAAACATTTACAGATGGTATCAATATCAAAGAAGACCCCAGTGGGGGAGCACAGAAAGAAGAGTCTAGCAATACAGAAGTAATGAGTACTGGAGAAGAACGTATTGAGGGAATCCAGCTGGATCAGAACCTATTGGATAAAGTCCAGTCACCAGGTGAGATATAGACTGATTTATGTGTTCCCTTCGATAAACAGTTCAAAGCCATGAATCTTCAGTAGACAGTTGCGATATCAAGTTAACTGTTTCATAGTGCCTTTCGTTGTCAGTTAACCTACAGAAATGTTCTGAACGTGACGATCATTTTCACTGGGTCAATGGCATTGCATGGTGCAGCACTGAGCAGTAAGGTCTCTGGTTTCATTATTGCTATGTGCTGAGTTACACGCTCATTTGGAGAGGCAGTTGGAGTGCTGCAGTTGACATTGGTGTTGCTTAGCCCAGGAGAAGAAAATAGGCCCCATGGTTTGCTTTTGCTCACTATCCTGCAGTATTTCCTGGAAATGCATATTGCTGGGTGAGGAGGACGAGGTCAGGTTAGGGTTGCCCACTACAGTTGAATAAGCCTGCTGGCGCTCAAGTGAAGAACAATCACTTGAGCAAGGTGGTGGAGGACTGCTGCCACCTGTGGAGCTATATCCCTTCATGATTTATCATTCAATAGTGCAGGGGCAAAGGATTAAAAAGTGGAGAGCAATTTAAGTAGTTACGAAATTTATAGGGCGCAATATTGATTAGTGATTTGTAATAAGACAGTGAATTAAAATATACAGAGCAACCAAAAATATAGATGCAAACAAAGTACTGCGGATGCTGGTATCTGAAATAAAAACCGAAAATGCTGGAAATACTCAGCAGGTCAGGCAGCATCTGTGGAGAGGGAAATGGAGTTAAAGTTTCAAGTCAATGATCTTTCATCAGCACTGGAAGGTGTTAGAGATGAACAGCCTTTAAGTAAGTGCAGTGCCAGGGAAAAGGTGTGGAGGGGGGCGCAGGAAAAGAACAAAAGGGAGAGGTCTGATGAGGTAGAGGGCAGGAATGATTAAATGATGAAAGTGATAATGGTGCAAGGGAAAATGAGGTGATAGAGATGTATAGGAACAAAAGATGGGTCCTGAGTAGCTGTAAATGCTTACAGCAGAATAGCAGAGCAGGAGGTAAGCATGGAAAATCGGTCAAACAACGTAAACTTGTATTTATATACGTGTTGACAAAGACTGGAAGGCTCCCATAGCTCGGAAAAGTGGCGGAAGAAACACGGGTGGACCCCAATGATGCGGATCAGCCCGCCAGCCGTATACGAGTCGGGAATCCGCATCACAAGTACCAGCCCACACCTTCTTAAGTTGTTAAGCTTAATGCTAAGGCTGGAAGGCTGCAAAGTACTAGGCAAAAGAGGTGGTGGAGGAGGTGGAGAACTGAGAATTGTGATCCTTCAGGACTCTCTCAATCTCCTTCAATTCCAGTTGCAAGATTAATCAAACCTTGGGTTCCTTAGTTTCTCCAGTGTCATTCAGCACTTAAGATAATTATAAAATGTCAAAACAATAGGTCTGTATCAATGCAAGCTGAAGTAAGGCTCCCTAACTGCACAGCGGTGGGTTGGTGCTGGTGCATTCAACAACAATGACGACGATATATATATATATATATATATATATTATATATATAATATTTTTAATTCATTCACGGGATGTGGGTGTCGCTGGCAAGGCCAGCATTTATTGCCCATCCCTAATTGCCCTGAACTGAGTATTTGATTTGATTTTTTTAAGTCTTAAGTTTATTTCTGTTAAGTTATTTAATAGTCTATTAAGTAGAGGCATGGCAGGGCACCTTGATCCTGTGGAATGCACATCTTGTGCCATGTGGGAACTCCAGGACGCTTCCCGTGTCCTGGACAATCACATGTGCAGGAAGTGTCGTCCGCTGGAGGAGCTCAAGCTCCAGGTTTCGGCGCTTGAGTGGCAGCTGGCATCACTGCGGTGCATCCGCGAGGCTGAGAGTAATGTGGATAGCACATTTCGGGAGGTGGTCACCCCGCAGCGTAAGAGTGTGCGGGCAGAGAGGGCCGTCAGGCAGGTAGTGCAGGAGTCCCCTGAGTGCATCTCGGTCTCCAATCAGAATACTGGTAAGGATGATGGTTCCTCTGGGGCGTACAGCCAGAGCCAAGTCCATGGCACCACAGGTGGCTCAGCTGTATGGGGGGAGGAGGAATATCGGGAAAGCAATAGTGATAGGAGATTCGATAGTTAGGGAACAGACAGGCGTTACTGCGGCCGCAGATGTGATTCCAGGATGGTATGTTGCCTCCCTGGTGCTAGGGTCAAGGATGTCACTGAGCGGCTGCAGAACATTCTGAGGGGGGACGGTGAACAGCCAGAGGTCCTGGTCCATATCGGTATCAACGACATAGGTAGAAAGAGGGAGAGGTCCTGCAGGCAGATTTTAGGGATCTAGGAAAGAGATTAAAAGGCAGGACCTCAACGGTAGTAATCTCCGGAATACTCCCAGTGCCACGAGCTAGTGAGTATAGAAATAGGATCGAGCAGATGAATGCGTGGCTGGAGAGATGGTGCAGGAAGGAGGGCTTTAGATTCCTGGGACATTGGGACTGGTTCTGGGGGAGGTGGGACCTGTACAGGCCAGATGGGTTGCACCTCAACAGAGCCGGGGCCAATGTCCTCACGGGTGGTTTGCTAGTACTTTTGGGGAGGGTTTAAGCTAATTTGGCAGGGGGATGGGCACCAGGATGTAGCATTAGAAAGGGGAAACAAGGTGCACAAAGGATTGGGAGAGACAGATAGCACTAGAGTAAGAAATAGTACAGTATTAGGTGGGGTCAGACTAAGAGAGAATACAAGAAGGTCTAAGATAGGTTTACAGTGCATGTGTGCAAATGCACGAAGTGTGGTAAATAAGGTTGGTGAGCTGCAGGCGCAAATAGACACATGGGAATATGATGATGTGGCGATAACTGAGACCTGGCTCACAAAAGGGCAGGATTGGGTACTAAATATTCCTGGATATAAGGTGTTCAGGAAAGATAGGGAAGGAAAGAAAGGAGGTGGGGTGGCAGTATTGATTAAGGAGAATATTACATTGCTGGAGAGAGAGGATGTCCTGTCGGGGTCAAGGACAGAATCTATTTGGTTAGAGTTGAGAAACAATAGAGGTGCCATTACACTACTAGGTGTATTCTATAGACCACCAACTAGTGGGAAGGATATAGAGGAGCAAATCTGCAGGGAAATTACCGAGAGGTGCAAGAACTATAGAGTAGTGATAATGGGGGACTTCAACTTTCCGAATATAGACTGGGATAGTAATAGTGTCAAGGGCAGAGAAGGGGAAGAATTTCAGAAGTGTGTTCAGGAGAACTTTCTTGATCAGTACATTTCCGGCCCAACAAGGAAGGAGGCATTGCTGGATCTGGTTCTGGGGAATGAGGTGGATCAAGTATAGCAAGTGTCAGTTGGGGAACATAAGAACATAAGAAATAGGAGCAGGAGTAGGCCAATCGGCCCCTCGAGCCTGCTCCGCCATTCAATAAGATCATGGCTGATCTGATCCTAACCTCAAATCTAAAGAACACAAGAAGTAGGAGCAGGACCCGGCCACTCAGCCCCTGGGCCCGCTCCGCCACCCACAGGGCCCTGACCGATCCGAACTCAGCCTCATGTCCAATTTCCTGCCCGCTCACCGTAACCCCTAATTCCCTTTACCTCTCGGAAACTATCTATTTCTGTTTTAAATTTATTTAATGATGTAGCTTCCACAGCTTCCTGGGGCAGCAAATTCCACAGACCTACTACCCTCCTGAGTGAAGAAGTTTCTCCTCATCTCAGTTTTGAAAGAGCAGCCCCTTATTCTAAGATTATGCCCCCCAGTTCTAGTTTCACCCATCCTTGGGAACATCCTTACCGCACCCACCCGATCAAGCCCCTTCACAATCTTATATGTTTCAATAAGATCGCCTCTCATTCTTCTGAACTCCAATGAGTAGAGTCCCAATCTACTCAACCTCTCCTCGTATGTCCACCCCCTCATCCCCGGGATTAACCGAGTGAACCTTCTTTGTACTGCCTCGAGAGCAAGTATGTCTTTTCTTAAGTATGGACACCAAAACTGTACGCAGTATTCCAGGTGCGGTCTCACCAATACCTTATATAACTGCAGCAATACCTCCCTGTTTTTAGGGAACAGTGAAAACAGTATCATAAGGTTTAGATTAGCTATGGAAAAGGACAGGGAGCAATCTAGAGTAAAAATACTTAATTGGAGGAAGGCCAATTTCAGTGGGTTGAGAATGGATCTGACCCGGGTAAATTGGAATCACAGATTGGCAGGCAAAACTGTAATCGAAAAATGGGCTGCCTTTAAAGAGGAGATGGTTTGGGTACATTCGAGGTACTCTCCCACGAGGGGGAAAGGTAGAGCAACCAAAGCCAGAGCTCCTTGAATGATGAAAGAGATAGAGAGTAAGATGAAGCAGAAAAAGGGGGCGTATGACAGATGTCAGGTTGAGAATACAAGTGAGAATCAGGCTGAATATAGAAAGTTCAGAGGGGAAGTGAAAAAGGAAATAAGAGGGGCAAAGAGAGGGTATGAGAATAGATTGGCAGATAACATAAAAGGGAATCAAAAAGTCTTCTATAGGCGTGTAAATAGTAAACGGGTAGTAAAAGGAGGGGTGGGGCCGATATGGGACCAAAATGGAGACCTACGCATGGAGGTAGAGGGCATGGATGAGGTACTAAATGAGTATTTTGCATATGTCTTTACCAAGGAAGAAGATGCTGCCAAAGTCATGGAGAAAGAAGAGGTAGTTCAGATACTGGATGGGATAAAAATTGAGGAGGAGGAGGAGGTTGGCTGTATTTAAAGTAGATAAGTCACCAGAACCGGATGGGATGCATCCTAGGATGCTGAGGGAAGTAAAGGTGGAAATTGCGGATGTATTGGCCATAATCTTCCAATCCTCCTTGGATACAGGGCTGGTGCCAGAGGACTGGAGAATTGCAAATGTTACACCCTTGTTCAAAAAAGGTTGCAAGGATAAACCCAGCAACTATAGGCCAGCCAGTTTAACTTTGGTAGTGGGGAAGCTTTTAGAAACGATAATCCGGAACAAAATTAAGTCATTTGGACAAGTATGGATTAATTAAGGAAAGCCAGCACGGATTTGTTAGACGCAAATTGTGTTTAACTAACTTGATTGAGTTGTTTGATGAGGTAACAGAGAAGGTTGATGAGGGCAATGCGGTTGATGTGTATATGGACTTCCAAAAGGCGTTTGATAAAGTTGCCACATAATAGACTTGCCAGCATAGTTGAAGCCCATGAAATAAAAGGGACAGTGGCAGCATGGATACGAAATTGGCTAAGTGACGAGAAGCAGAGAGTAGTGGTGAACGGTTGTTTTTTGGACTGGAGGAAGGTCTCCAGTGGTGTTCCCCAGGGGTCTACTCAGACCACTGCTTTTCTTGATATATATCTATGACTTAGACTTGGGTGTACACGGCACAATTTCAAAATTTGCAGATGACGGAAAACTTAGAAGTATAGTGAACAGTGAGGAGGATAGTGATAGACTTCAAGAAGACATAGACAGGCTGGTGGAATGGGCAGACAGATGCAGATGAAATTTAACGCAGAAAAGTGCGAAGTGATACATTTTGGGAGGAAGAATGAGGAGAAGCAGTATTAACTTAAGGGTACAATTCTAAAGGGGGTGCATGAACAGGGAGACCTGGGGGTATATGTGCACAAATCGTTGAAGGTGGCAGGGCAGGTTGAGAAAGCGGTTAAAAAAGCATACGGGATCCTGGGCTTCATAAATAGAGGTCATGATGCGGAGATGCCGGTGTTGGACTGGGGTGGACAAAATTGAGAGGTCGCACAACACCAGGTTATAGTCCAACAGTTTTATTTGAAATCCTCACCTGAGGAAGGAGTGATAGCTCCGAAAGCTTGTGATTTCAAATAAAACTGTTGGACTATAACCTGGTGTTGTGCGACCTCTCAATTTCATAAATAGAGGCATAGAGTACAAAAGCAAGGAAGTTATGATGAACCTTTATAAAACACTGGTTCGGCCTCAACTGGAGTATTGTGTTCAATTCTGGGCACTGCATTTTAGGAAGGATGTGAATGCCTTGGAGAGGGTGCAGAAAAGATTTACAAGAATGGTTCCAGGGATGAGGGACTTCAGTTACATGGATAGACTGGAGAAGCTGGGGTTGTTCTCCTTAGAGCAGAGAAGGTTGAGAGGAGATTTGATAGAGGTGTTCAAAATCATGAGGGGCCTAGACAGAGTAGATAGAGAGAAACTGTTCCCATTGGCGGAAGGGTCGAGAACCAGAGGACACAGATTTAAGGTGATTGGCAGAAGAACCAAAGGCGACATGAGGAAAAACCATTTTACGCAGCGAGTGGTTAGGATCTGGAATGCACTGCCTGAAAGGGTGGTGGAGGCAGACTTGATCCTGGCTTTCAAAAGGGAATTGGATAAGTACTTAAAGGAAAAAAAATTGCAGGGCTTCGGGGAAAGGGCGGGGAAGTGGAACTAGCTGAAGTGCTCTTGCAAAGAGCTGGTACGGGCTCAATAGGCCGAATGGCCTCCGTCTGTGCTGCAACCATTCTATGGTTCTGTGAACAGAGTGGCTTGCTAGGCCGTTTCAGAGGGCAGTTAAGAGTCAACCACATTGCTGTGGGTCTGGAGTGACATATAGGCCAGACCGGGTAAGGACGGCAGATTTCCTTCCTTGAAAGACATTAGTGAACCAGATGAGTTTTTATGACAATCCGGTAGTTACATGGTCACCATTAATGATACTAGCTTTTTATTCCAGATTTGTTTATATTGCACCTTTAGCATAGGAAAATGTTCGAAGGCACTTCAAAGAAGAGTAATCAGGCAAAATTTTACACTGAGCCAAAGAAGAAGATACTAGATTCGGTGACTCAAAGCTTAGTCAAAGAGGTAGATTTTAAGGAGCATCTTGAAGGAACGAGAGAGGTGGTGAACCAGAGAGGTTTATGGAGTGAATGTGGGAGCTGGTGGACACCAGTGTGATCCACAGTGACCACATCTGCAGCAAGTGTCTGCAGCTCGAGGAACTTCAGTTCAGAATTGATGAGCTGGAGTCTGAGCTTCAGACACTGCGATACATCAGGGAGGGAGAAAGTTACCTGGATACTTTGTTCCAGGGGGCAGTCACACCCCTTAGGTTAAGTACTTCAAATCTGTTCCGTGGTCAGGGACAGGAGGGTGTGACTGCAAGTGAGGCAGGTATGGGGATCCAGGAGTTAGCATTGGAGGAGCCTCAGCCCTTGCACTTGTCCAACAGGTACGAGGTTCTTGCAGCCTGTGTGGGCAAGAGCAGGGACTGCAGGGAGGATGAGCAAACTGACCACAGCACCGTGGTACAGAGGGCCATTAAAGTTGGGGGAGTAAAAAGGAATGTAGTAGTGGTAGGGGACAGTATAGTTAGAGGGATAGATACTCTTCTCTGCAGCCGAGAGCGTGAGTCCCGAAGGCTGTGTTGTCTGCCAGGGTTAAGGACATCTCCTCGGGGCTGGAGAGGAACTTGGAGTGGGAGGGGAAAGATCCAGTTGTCGTGGTCCACGTAGGTAAGACTAAGAAAGAGGTTCTGCTCAGGGAGTATGAGCAGCTAGGGGCCACAAAGGTAATAACCTCTGGATTACTACCTGAGCCACGAGCAAATTGACATAGGGTCAATAAGATCAGAGAGATGAATGCGTGGCTCAGAGATTTGGTGTAGGAGGAATGGGAGGCCAGCCAGAGCAGCATTGGAATAGTTGAATCTGAAGGTGACCAACACATATAGATGAGAGTTTTGGCAGCAGATGGGCTGAAGCAGGGGCGGAGACGGGTAACGTTACGGAGGTGGACGTAGATGGTCTTTATGATGGAGAGGATATGGGATCGGCAGCTCGGCTCGAGGTCAAATAGGATGCCGAAGTTGCGAGCAGTCGGCTTAAACTTGAGACCGTGGTCAAGGAAAGGGAAGGAATCTGATGCGAGGATATCGATTATATGGCGAGGCCCAAAGACGACGGCTCCCGTCTTCCTAATGTTAACTGGAGGAAATTGCAAATTGTCGGACAAGCTAGCTGATTACACAGAGGCAGTGGCGGGGTCGAGAGAGGACTAGGAGAGGTAGAGCTGCATGTCTTCAGTGGAACCTGATGCCAT